>VYZW01014803.1:28648-38983 GCA_013401315.1 Balaeniceps rex | reverse complement strand
ATCAAAAACCAATTTCTATCCTGTTACACTAGGAGTCTCATTCCTGCTTTGAAAGTCTGCATGTTTTTGTAGTGATCTACTATTAAATTAATCTTTGAGGAAACTTCTGCAGAAACACACTGAGGAAGAATGTGATTCTTCCAGTTTAAATTCTAGAAAGAACTGAGAAAGAAATCATACTTTTTCCACAGCGAGTGTGTAACTGTAGAATAATCACATTGTTCTTTGCTTCTAGTTGTTTATTTTGCAATAACCCTACAGAGCTCTTTCTGCCTATTTTTTTACATTGCTTACATTTTTTTACTTCCTTTCTTAACTGCTTTACTGGGCTGGTGCAGGTTCTTGCATGTGAGCAGCACTGGAAGCCATTGGGCTATCCACGCTGCATCTGATGAACTCCCCAGTCAAACTGTTGACCTGAAAACATCCTCCAGGCTCAGGATTCCCTTCTGGCAGCACAAGAGCTGAGCTCATGTCTTTGGGCAAAGACAAAACAGGAACCCTGGTTAAAATAGTAGATGATGAGATATAGATTGTCTGGATTTTATTTTTAACTAGGTCAACCTTGTGCCAGTGAAAGTAATCACTGAGATGTCCAATTAAAGACATAAAGTGATTTGGGCTTGCTGATGAGGACCATCTCCCTCCAGGCTGTGCCAGGGTAACCCAGTCCAGAGCTACTTCAGACTCTGACCTTCTACTCATTCTCTAATACCTCTCCATAGGTTACTTTGACTATGTCTGCTATTGCCTTTGCAGCATACCTCAGTCCCAGCTCATCTCTTCTGCCTGCTCTTCCTGTCCTGGCTGTCTCCCAAATCCCATTTACCTCCTGCTAATTCAGCATAGCACTCTCATATAACTATATGAAGGCACTTCCCATTCCATTACAGGGTCATTTGGAGTTATTTGGTCTGCAGCACTGCGGGTCACTCAGAGATGAAACTGAAACATACTAATGCTGAATGGGGCTGGTAAATTATCAAGCCTGGTGAAGAAAAAGCAGATGTGTACAATACATACAATATATACAATGCACCTGGTTTTAATTCATTAGGAAAGCAGCAGGCTCATGTAGTTCTCTTTTCCAATGACAATATAGTATGCGCCATTTCTTTAGACAACAGACATTGAACTGTGGCCATTAAAGCAAACAACATTTTTTTTTACTTGCAGGAACAGGTAATTTGCACCTAAGAATATTAAAACTATTGTCCAAGGAGATCTCAGAAACATTAATAACATTGATTTTTAAGAAAGACTAAAACACCAAGAAATTCTAGAGGCTTGATAAGAAACAACCATTGATAATAGTTAAGAAGTTGGCTGGAGGAATCAGGGCAAGTACAAGATGAGCCTGACACTGATCTTAGGCAAAATCACAGAGAGGCTGCTATGTGACACTATCCAAAAGGAATGAAGAAATTGTAACATGAAGATGAAAGATACGCTGTCATAAAAGCCTTGGGTTTGTTTGCTGATTATTTCCTTTCTTTTCAAGACTAAAGGGTTGACATTTAGAAACAGTTGTGTGTAGACATAATGTTTTTAGCACACAAATAAAGCATTTGTTACAGCCCTGTTACTTGTTTTTTCCTCTGAAAAATGAATAAATAATGCTAACAAAAGTGAACATCAGTGCAGCTCATGTTAAGTATATCAAAGTTTAACAGATTATAGCAGTTTTTGTGAAAAAGAAGATCATCATACAGTACTGTTTCTACTGGTATCCCATAGGGTCCTTTTCCTGGCTGAATGCTACTCAGTGTCTTTATCAGAGATCTCAAAGATTGGCAGCAAAATTGAAAAATATGTACATTAAAAGCTATTGGAACTGCAAGTGATATCAGAAAGAGATCATATTAACCTGGGTACAAATTAACACAAATCATATGGTAAAGTGGGCTTACTTAAGACATGTGCATTTTAAAACACATGAGCGAAGAGTGGAGATCACGCCTTTAAAATAGACAAGTGAGTACTGCAAATCAGTAGCTCTGAAAAACATGAGGATTCTAGCAAATGATCATTTGTGAGTTCTGGTGAGATGTTGAGACTGTCTTTGTAGACATAATTTTTGGTTACAAAAGGAGACGACTACTGAGTAGAAAAATAAAAGGAATATTACCCCTCTACCTGGCACCACAGAGAGCTTTCTAGGAGTCATCTATCCAGTTTAATGTCTACCCTGCCAAAAGAATGTAGAAAAACTGGAAAGTGTTTAGAAAAAGCTATGAGAATGACCTGGGATTACAAATACATGTCTCACAGTGTGAGATTGGTTTGGAAATATCAGAGTCTGAAAGTAATTTCAGATAATAGAAAGCTTTCTAATCTAGCAGAATAAGATGCAAATAAGATTCAGTGATTAGAAGCTGCAGTTAGACATAATCCAGACTAGGAGTTTGCCTTTGTAGCAGGGCAACAAATCAGACATTGGGATTATGGTGCTTTCTCCTTCAGCTAAGAACTTGAAATCCAACCCAGACCTGGGCACATGGGATCAGTCAGCCAGAGCTCTGGGCTTGAAGTAGAAATTTCTGGGTGAGATGCTGTAGCCTGCACTATGTAAGAGTCAGAGTAGTTTATAATTTTCCCATGCGGTTTTTGAAACCTCTGAAAAACTTGGTTTTCTTGTTGTGGAAAACAGGACCAGAGTTCTTGTGTCTCCAGAAGAGATATGGCCATCCACTGAAGTGCAGTCTGCAGAGTAAGACATGGAATAGTTAGATGAGGAAGGTGCCCCACTGGATTGTTTATACTCACTATATCTGTGGCAGACCTGAATGAGGTTTTAATGTACATTAAAATTATTCCGTAGGCAGTTATATACTGTGAAGCCAAAACATTTCCTTTCCTCCACCTCCCCCCTCCCAAGCCCTAAGGCTTTCATTTACAGTAGAAAAATGGAGCCAGTAAATCTATACTGTTCTATAAACAGGGCAGGACAATGTCTGTTAAAATTCTGGGCAATTTCTTGTAATCATATATACTTAAGTAAAATTTACATGATCATTACGAGCTGCTCTTGGGCAATGGCTCTTTGTCAGCCTATAGCGATTAGCACATCGGTGCTGCCAGGACAAAATTCTGTCAGCACCACAAGAAGCAATTTCATCAGGTTTCTTTTTACACAGACTTGCGGCTCACACTGGCCCTGCAGCCCAGCAGACTTTTTTTTCTTTTCCCTAGCCACGCAGTCTGACTCTTCAGATGGAAATTAAAACAATTTCAAGAATGAAGAGTTGTAGCCTGTTTCTAAAAATAGCCTGGATCTTCAGCAGGGGATGTGATTCCTTAGCCATGTGCAACAAAGATGACCTCTTTGTCAGGTCTAGCCTGCAGCAGGAGGTGTCTGCTCCTGGGCTACTTTTACATTGGTTGAAAAATAAACAGCAAGTTCCTCTGGCTGGCCTCCCTCGCCAAAGGCAGGCAAGGAACATTCTGTACAAGGAAGCACTCACAATAGTTCGAGGGGCCAACTCTAATGAAGTTAATTGATGCATCAACGACGTGTGTTAAGCATTAATGCTTTACTAATACGTTCATGGGTTGCACAGCTACATATTATATTAGTGCACAGTAAACATAGTACCGTACATTTGGGATATCCTACAGACATGAGTTGAAAGAGAATGCATTTATTTTTGCAAAATGGAGTCTTTGTGCTCAGATCTGAAACTTATGTAACATGCCAGGGACACCAGAATATATCACCTACTTTTCTAAAAACGGTTAAATAAATGAGAAATGTGTGTGATATTTTTACAGAAAAAAAAATTCCCAATAAACAAAAGGTCACTTGAGTCCTATATGAATTACATCTTTTAGAAAAACAAAACAGGGAAGGGAAAAATTTAAAGTTAAAGTAACATGAAAGCATGGTTGAAAATTAACCCCTGTTTTAACAATCTTTATTATCCAGGAATTAGAAAACTACACTAGAGTGCAGGCATATTGGGAGAGTGGAATTTTAGGTAAAGAACAGGGTCCCAGTGCCCCATTCCAGCAATGCAAAAGACTTAGATGGGATAAAACAAGAATGTATACCAAAACATGTTTTCATTGTGAGAGGGACGTGCAGCGATGTTAGGGCAAGAATCTGGACCTATATCTTTGACCTTAAAGCAGTACATACACCAGGGAAACCAGCGAAGTGCAAACACTGTACACGCTTTGCCCTGTCCCAGCTGTATTGCCGTGTTGTGATTAACAAATTCAGAGACATGGAGTAACACTGCTGATAATGTCTGGGCTGGAGAGCCATCGTTTGGGTTTAGGAGAGAAACATCAGAGGAGACACAGTGTCATGTCTCTCTGTAATGGCCTTCCCCTGGGCACAAGTTATCAGCAGTTTAGCTGTGTACAATATGATGACGGCCTCAATAACACTGGGCAAAGAGATGAAGTTGCTCAAGAGACAGAGCAGGATCTGAAGTCAGGGACGTATTTCACACACTAGAGCCATTGTCTGCTTTAAAGCAAGTGATAACACTATAAATGTTTTATTCCTGTTGTTGGCTTATGTGATAAAGGTCATCTCCACACACACAAAGGCACACAAAGAGGCAAAGGCAGGTAGGGGAACCCAACTAACAACCTGATATGGCTGCTATCCCAGGTGTCATCAGCCCGTCAGTGGCTCATCTCTACATACCTGAAGGAGCAGAGAGGCACAAAGGCAGGTGGGGGCACCCCAAAAACCTAGTCAGAGAAATGAGCCCCCATCCTGATCCCTCCCAGGGCTGCCACAGGGAAACATCAGTCCCATGGTCCACCAGTGACACCCATTAAGATGTATCACCCAGAACATGTCTCTAGGTCACCTCACAGACTGAGGGGGTCACTGCCTGGGAGTATGGGACACTTTACAGGATGCAGGGGAAGAGCATCTTGGGATTGTAGAAAATTTACTATGGGATGGTTACTGTAGGAAGCAAAACCTGGGAAAGGGAAAGATCAAGGTGGTTTGGGCAGGAGGAAGTGTGGAAAACAGGGACAAAAGAGGTTGGTCATGTGTAAACAGTTGCTTGTCAGTACATTTGTCTAGTCATGCCCTCTGCCTGATCAGCACAACCTGTCCTGTCTTCTTAATAAACTCCACTTCTGGGTGACAGACTATTCTGTGTGCATGTGTATGTGTGGAGGTCCAAGTGCCAGTTACTGGAGAGAAGACCATGGGTCAGAGGGCCCAGGTCAGAGGGCCTGTGTACCCATGGTGCTGACAAGCACAGCAAGTGAGGGTGTGCATGTCAGCGTGTGTTCGCTAGGGAGTATCACAAGCTAGATTAAGCATCAAGCGGGTGAAGTGGCCTGGGAGCCAGGGGGGTGTGTGTGTGTCTGAGTGGAGGAGGCACCTCAAGGAGTTGGCTATCAGAGCATCCCTTTTGTATGTGTGCATGCCTCTGAGCACAAGGCAACATGGGAGACGGAGGATCCAGGACCATCTGCTGGACGGACTGTGAGTGAGGCTGGTCTAGCAAGATGGTCTGTAAAGATAGGGCAGGCACACATGTACACTGTCAAAAACTGAATGGGCAAGAATAATGTTGATCTATTCTCAGAATACAGGCATGAGAAGACATCCAGTGAATATGAAATTAAACCTTTCACTGTTAAATGCAACGCACATCCTTGGGGAGCTGAGAGTCACAGTATATTGCTGAGGATAAGCAGTTACCAAAGAGCCAAAAATAAAAAGAACAAGGTATTAAGACTACAGAGTTTCAGTCTTCAAGGTTAAAAGCCAACCTTTAACTACCTAAAGTCAGAAAAAATATTTTCTCTCTCAGCTTGGTACACTATAATTTTCCATTATGGACTTGAGTAGCTCTCAGGACTGCTTGGTACTTCTTATGGTGAGAAGCAAGGTCTACTGTCCCTGTGAGTAGCTGGGTATCTTTTAGACACCAATAAAGGTTGGCGTCATCAGTCAGACATTTGTATAGAGAGACTGAGATAGGGAGTCTCTCCTCTGCCACAGTCTTCTACTGTGACCTTAGGTCTGTTGTTTAATTTCTCCACACTGTGTTTTTCCCATTCATAAAGGGGAGATGCTACAGCCCTTCCTTAACTCACAGGCATTTTTTGAGCCTAAAAAATGGCATGGTGAGGTGTTAAAATCTATGCCGCTAAGAATGACCCAAGTGGGTAAGTAAAATGACAGTCTACACAGAAAGCAAATTCTTTATTAGTGAACTTTGCAGAGGGAGGTTCTTGGACAGATTGGACAGATAGAAAACTAGCTCCTTCATTGTTGATTGTTATTTCATAAATTTTCTTACCACTTTTTCCTTTAGGGGTTCTATTTATCTCCATGTTTCCTTCCTTCTCCTTCCCATTTGTTCTGGCATTGAAGCCACCATTAGACAGGCATTTGAGCCAGAGAATCCCAGATCTAAACTTCTTCAAAGACTGGAAGATGGAGGATGAAAACAGAGTTTTGGCTCCCAAAATGTAAGTTCAGCTGGGGACTCAAATTCCACCTAGTTTGGGGTTGTGTGATTGTGAGATTCCAGTTCAAGCCCATCTCTCCAGCAATAAGGTGGAATTCATGTCATTAAAATTCTTTCCACAGCACGAAAGGGGTGTCATCATAAACACTGCATTATGACTTCCCTACAGGTTGCTGCAGGAGAAGAAACTAACCCAGGAACAGCAGAGACCTTTAAAAAACATCATGACCTTTCAGTAACAGAAAACATGGGAAAATCTAAGTCTTAAAGAAACTCATTTGATTCTGGCTTGGCACTCTGTGCAAATCCCTGCATAAACAGAAGTTTAGGTCAGGGATTTCTATGTTGCCTCCTTAATTGCAGGCACAGTTTGGCACGTAAGTGTTGTAAGTCTGAGATCTTGATGTATCCTAAACCAGGCACTGATGCTTCTAAAGTGTAGAGATTAATTATGAGAGTGTCATTGTGAGAAAGGCAACCACAGTAACATCTAAGCTCTGAATCTGGACATGGAAAAAATAACAAAGCAGAAACAAAAACAAAGAAAAGAAACAGAGTCTGTTTTGGAGTCTTTCTAAAAATCATATGCAAGAATCCAGATGGAGAGAGTTCTGGATGCTGTTCATGCCTAACATGATCAGCAGATAGATGAGTGGCTTGGAGACATGAGAAGTGAGCTAGAGAAAGCGCCAGACTGCTAGTTGGGATTTCAAGGAGTGTTTGTGGTAAGCCACACTTCAGATCTTTTTTTGCTGTGGCCTGAGTGCTGTCTTAGAGACCATGAATGGAAACTTAAGGACCAAATATTTTGGGGCTGGTCATGATTTCATGATAGCGATCCCATTTTCCAACCTGTAAGCCATTTCCCTCTTAAGATTTGTGAGCACCATTGGATCAAATACCCAAGCCAGTCTCACTTCACCAAAAGGCTCATAGCATGCACACCACAGTATTAATAAAGGAAAGGGCTATACAGGTATTCTCCTCTCCCCAAGCCTGAAACTTGCCTTGCAATTATCTTTCAATTCTCCTCAGCCTTAACCACCCCAGTTTTGGGCCTGGGAAAACTCTCTTTCTCTTTGCATCTCCCTCCCTTTTCCCCCTCCTTGCTGCTACTGACAGCACCCTCAGCCTCCCATCTTCTTCTCCAAGTCGACATTTTATGTTTCAATGGTCACTTTCTTTCTGTGAGATTCAGCTGAGGCTTGACCAAGTGGTTTAGACTCCTTCCTTTTCCCTTTCACCACTGCTGTTATGTAAGGAGGCAGTGTTTGCTGCTTCCCTGAAAAACAAACCCTGTAAAATTCCTGCTGCGAGCATGTGTGGTCAGGCTTTTGTGGACAAAAGTGGTGGTTTCCTATTCTGAGTTGTTGGAGTGCAGAGTAAAAAGGACAAATGCCCAAAATGACATGCCGTGTTTATGCTAGGCAAACCATCTCAACCTTTTTGTTGGTGTCAGGTGCATTGACTCAGCAACAGACCTGTTTTTCTTATTTGCTCAAAGAGATAAGCTGCAATTACGCTTTGAAAGATAATAATGGTATCTCCCTTTCGTTCTCTGGAATATCCAATACTGCTCCCTTCGACCGTAAAAGACCTAACTTACCCGTCCCTTGCTACATAGTCTGTCCCAGTTTCTCAGCATGAGACTAAGGTCTGGAAAGAATTATTTGATGTTCTGATTTGCAGCAGAACCTGAACTAACCCAGCAAGCGAGGATCCAATTGGCCTGCAGTTTACGCTTTTTAATCTGTTAAAAAACATATATCAAATGGGAAACACCAGGAAAGGGAAGGTTCCCAGATGTTGGAATGGTGTTCCAGAGCCCTAGGGAAAAAGGGTCATTAAGGCCTGAGTATATACTGCACATGTCAGGTTGTTTTATAGGCTTGATTCAAAGCCCACTGAAGTCAGAGAGAATCTTTACATTATCTTTGATGGGTTTTGGATGAGGCTTATGGATATGGAGGGTTCTTAAGTGACAATTAGGCTGAGCAGGACTGATAGAAAGTCATAGAAAGTGACTATCATGTAAAGGGATTTTCGAGCAGAATACCCACAGAGTATTTCTGTCTCTATACTCACACCGCAGGTTAATATGTAAGCTACTCCAGAAGAGTGCCCGGCACTCTGTGCCTCTTACTGCTCCAGCACATGCTACAAGCTGGATAGGGAGAAAAGCCCTTTTCCAGTTGGATTTCCCCTTTAGCACAGCTTTATGCGCTTGTATAATATGAAACAGCCTTTTCTATTTCTGTTCAAGCTCTGGAGGCTTGGATTTCCCCCAGAATTTTCGATTAACAGCTGAGCCTAAATCAGAGATGCCTGGGGTCTCCTTTGCCTTACTGACACATCATAATATCCTTTCATCTGTTATTCCAAGCCAGTTCCTTGTTCTGTCAAGCAGCTCACTTCCTCCGAGAGAGAGTGTGTCGATCCCTCTCCCTTTCTAAGACCTTACTGAGCTGTTTCAAAGCAGGACATCCACCAAGGTGGGGCAAACCTCTTTGTTTGACTGGCTCAGAACCAGACTGCAAAGGACACTGGAGGCCAGAAGATGGATTTTGTTAAAGGTGGTCAGCTTTTGTACGCTTAGGCCCACTTCAGGCTTTCCCTGGGTGGTTCAGAGGCCAAACCAGTAAGGCCACACTTTTCATAGTATCTCATGGAAATTAAAGTACTCTGACAGTACCAGTTAGGATCCGCACGTTGGTCCTTGCCATCAGTCATACAGAGGAAAGCTCTCCATGTGGCTTGACTGAGGAATAGATTCAATTCCTGGAGGTGGAGGACATGAGACTAAAATCAATAAAACTAATTTACAGTTTTAAATGGGCTGCCATTTAACTATCCCTGAATTAACTGAATCACAACAGGCTTTTTTCTTCTGTTTCTGGAGACTCAGTGTGGCTTAACAGCACTGGTAATGTAAGCAGCAAAAACTGTAAACAGTAAATGGCAAAATGGTAAGATTACACATGCCATGTTCATGAGCTGCATGAATAGGAATGCAGCCAGGGCAAAGCCAAAGCTCAGCTGGAGTTGAAACTAGCAAGGAAGGTAAAAATCAGCAGTTTCTATATGTACATTGGTAGAAGAAAGGCCAAAGACCATGTGGATCCATTGCTCAGTGAGTTAAGAGACCTAGTGGCAAGCTATATGGAAAAAGATGCATTTTGTAGCTCATATTTCACATGTAAGGCTTGTCCTCCCAAATTTCTGAGCTTCCTAATACAGTCTGTGGGTATGAAGCAGTACCCACAAGAAAAAGAGTTGGGGATCACTTCACCCAATTGGACGTGCACAAGACCATCAGACTAGATAGGGAGCATCCGAGGATGCTAAAGGAACTGGCTGATGTCATTGAGGGGCTAATGTCTATCACCTTTGAAAGTTTGTGGTAATTGGGGAAGATTCCTAATGCCTGGAAAAAGGCAGATGTTGTACCAACCCCAAAAAGGGTAAGAAGGAGGCAGGGAACTTGTAGCTGGCCATCATAACCTCAGTCCCTGGGGAAGTTGTGGAGCAAATGCTCTTAGAAGCCACTTCTAAACATATGAAGGATGAGAAGGTGACTAGAGGGAACCAGCATGGATTTACCAAGTGGTAAATTACCAGTGATGGTGCCTGACCAACTTCATTGCTTTCTATGATGAGGTGCCTGACATTGTGGACCAGGGGAGGGAGAGGGATGTTGCATGCCTTGATTTTCGTAAGGCCTTTGACACAGTCTCCTGTAGTCTCCTAATCATCATTATTGGTGAGAAATCCAGATGGGCTGGATCAGTGGGGCAAAAAATTGGCTGGATTGTCAGGCTCAACAACTTGTGATCAGTGATGTAAAGTCCAGTTGGTGGTCAGTAACTACGGACAAACTGTT
>VYZW01014803.1:714-23108 GCA_013401315.1 Balaeniceps rex | reverse complement strand
TTACCGTAGTGTTAAATTTTGTCTGGGTATGTAAACATACATAGGGGTTTTTAAGAAAAAAAATTGACTTCTCACTTCCTATTTAACGATTCCATTACATAATGTAAATATGTCAAAACATCTTCAGATTCCTTCATGCTGAAAATCAGGTTATACTTAAACAAAGTTTGTGTGTGTCCTTCTCTGGAAGCTACCAATTAAATGTCACCATTTTTAGAACTGGCTTTTATACATTGCCAGATGAGGTCACAACTGCTTCCTGTTAATTGCTGCACATTTTACTGAAACGCAGAATTGACAGCACACATGTTTTCTGTTGTTTGCTTGATTGTTTGATTTAAAAAGAGGTTAAGTGTGGGAGGGAGATGGGGAGCCAGGAGGATATTGATCAAGAGATTGGGAAATGTCCATCCTCTAAGCAGTCCCTCCAACACATGACAATTTCAGCCACTCCATCCTCCTAAGCAGATGGTAGGTATGCTCTGCACTACTTNGTTTCACTTCAGGTGTGGATTTTTCAGAATGTCAGGGTGTTTTATCACCGATGACAGCCCTTGCCACAGCCTGGGCTCCACACAAGTCTTTCATCCAGTTTCAGACTCCTCTATAATTCCCAACTTTATGCCTGGAGGCAAAGTACCAGAGAAAGGTTGTAGTCCTGTGCTGCAAGCATGGCCTCATGGCGTGACCCTGGGATACTGCCATGGGACTTATATTTACCCTCCCCAGCAAGGCTGCAGCACCCCATTATTATCAAAGTGGACAGCAGGAGAGATCTCAGCATTTTCCTACCGATACTTTCCAGGTTCTTTTCACGTGAGGACCTTGTGTTTATTCTCCAGAGTCCTTGTGTAAACCAACACTAACTCATGATCTCCTGTAATACAGGCAGCTCATAATTCTAACAGGCCTCGGAGTGAACAGTATGAGAGCGTTTGCCAGCTGAACCAGCTGATATCCCCTGTCAAGCCCACGCTGTAACTCTGACAGACTAGGTTAAGTGTGATATTGGCATCCGCTACACCTGCAAAGGTTGACACAGTGCTTTAAATTATCTGAGCCATCAAGATCAGATCCTAGTCGACGGCATAAAGAAATAGCATTTTTAAAAGACACCAGAAAAATTAATCCCTTAGAGCAATTTACATTGTTTTCACTGGGAAAGGGACTATTTCTTTCCCCAATACATTACTATCTGAAAAGGACAGTTAATCAAACACGTCTCCTGGTATAAAGAGCAAATCAAAGCTTCTCTGAAAGCAAAGACTATCAGATCAATTCTATATGCAAAATAACCTGAAATAACCTCTCAGTGAAAACTGCTTAAGCCAGCAAGTGAATGGAAATAGCACAAACTAATTTGGTAACCACCAGATCCAAATCAATCCAACCAGATGAGATTTTGTGGTATGCTGTTGTGGAGACAGAGGGTTTCCTATCTGGTCTCTTTGCAGGTATAGCACATAATCTTGAAAAAAAATCTTTTCAGTATCATTGTTCAGCATCAGCATCTGCCTTTGGGCAGGAAAGCTTAGGTCACTTTCTCCTTCATTCCTTCTATAATGGTGGTCTTTGCAAGAATGAAGCTGAGGAGCTTTCTAAGAAATCAGAATAATCAAGTGCTATTTATGCCATGAGGGATAGCAATGCAGTACATTCCCTCAGAGTCCCCTGCACACCTTTTCAGACAATTAATCTTGTTCCCAAAACAGCCACCAGACCCAATTCCATACACTGAAGAGGAGATCATGAATCCAACCTCACTCTGAAGGCAGAAATAACAGAGGCCTGGTAGGACTCCAACAGCCAGCTCTTCAGTCCTAAACCCTGTCCAGCAGGCAGTGAGGTGTGTACCTTAGTCTTTATGGGAGGACTCTGAGTCTCAGAAGCTGCCAGCTAACCCAGGATGCTACCTACCTCTGTGTATGTCAAAGAACATCCCAGGTCTTGATGCTTGAGCTCTTCTCTTCCTCAGTTGAAACAGGAACTTGTGCACCAGCACAAGCCCCCGTTCACCATCACTTACCAAAAGGATTTGTCAGCGCAGGCAGTCTGAAGTTTTAGGCCAAACACACCAGCCCCATGTTCCTTCCAACTCCCCTTCGGTTTCAGACTGCATGGAGTTTGTGGCAGGAGTACATCAGCTGTTTAAGGACCACAGTGGATGGCTGTGTAAAGATCTGGGAAGTGATAAATCACATAGAGCCTCCTTTGCCTCAGACACATACCAGGCTTTTCCAAAACTCCCCTGGTACATGTTTACACCTTGTGAATCTGGGATTTTGCAAATATCGGAGATTGTTATGTCAAGGCTCTTTACTCACTGACTTCCATGGGAACATCTCCTACAATAGACCTGGACCTCTCGCTGACCTCTTCCTGTGACCAGTCAGCAGAAGCATTGATCCTTTTACTTTTTTGCAGGGCTTTTGGTTGTACTGGAAATACGTTTTTATTCTGAATATACTTGACTCTGTCTTTCTGTTCGCTTCGGTCGCTTTTAAATCTGGCCCTGAATTCACCTTGGAAGCATATGCAGTGACAGGGTGACTGAAGGAAACACCCCTGCTTGTCTGAACATCTGCAAGATGTGAGCAAAAAAACAGAGCAAGTTCAAATTACCCCTCCTAAAAAAGTAACAGATATGAGTAAGAGGTACCGCTCATGAGACACCTCTGTGGAGTAAACATTTTGGAATAATATTCCAGGCAACAACTACAGAGGCTCTAACAACAGATTGACCGGCCATCTATTACATTTCAAACAAAGTGACTCAAAGGAAAATCTTCCAAACAGGCACCGCTGGGCATTTGACTCAGCCCAAGCAATGTTTTAACTATTGCTTTGCCACAAAGCATACGTGTGACTTCTGAAAACCATGCCCTCGTAGCCACTTTTGTATAAACGCATAGCACATCTGTCTGTTTTTTCCACCAAATTTCTAAAGTGAGTAGCCATCACAGCACGCTGTTGTTTCCTCTCAGTGTGCGACACCAGGTTCAAATTAATTATTTCGTTATTTTAAACCTCCCCCCCCCCAATAACATCAGGATTCTGGGGTAGCTGAAGGCCTAAAAGCTGGTTTTAATTTAAATATAAATAATACCTAGAATGACTGTGATTGTACTAAAAATAGATTGTTTTCTGTTCTAAATGTTTCACTGATCTTAAAATTGGGGGCAGGAGGGGATTGGACGGGATGTCCAGGTCTTTTTTAGTCTGAGGGTGCCTCAGATCCGTGGCGTTCTGTCTCTAGAGAAGTGGGTCATTTCTGAGATACCATTAGTTTATCTGGAAATGTATTTACCACGCTTTACCAGCACATCTATTCAGTATGTCATTCAGAAATCACGAGGGGAAATCACACACTGTTAAGACTAAACATTCTTGAGCGAGTCTCAGTTATGGCAAGTTCAGCAGCAGAAAAAGAAGCTGTGGTGAGTGCAGTTACTGAAATTTTCCAAATAAATAAAGCAAACAAGTTGCTCCAGGAACAAACTCATACCTATATGATTTATAGTAGTGGGAGTTAGTCCATGAAGGCAAGATGAACCCAGCAAACCAGCAGTCACAGGCCACCCATGGGCTGCAGCGTTGCCTGCAGTGCCTTTGCTCCTTGTAACTGGTCTGTGACAACTGGTGCGGACCTCATCTGTTCTGGGGTGTGTGTGGCTTCTAGCAATGCTCAGAAACTTTTGTTGGCTTAAAGGTTGCTGATGAGCTCCAATGTGGGCTAGTATCAACAGGGAAAAATATAGGGATCCTATTTACAGCCTGCTGGCAGCAGACAGGTAAAAAAAATAAAAAAACCCTTCTCCAAAATCAATGTTTGCTTTACTGAGGGCCTCCTTAGGTGTACATTGGAAACAATTCTGTCTGTCTTCCACCACAGTTAAGTCACCCTACAGTTTGGTGTGCCAGGCAGTAGTAGTTAGCAGTCCAGAATCAACAGGTTTCAGCTGTTGAGCAGTACCAGACCATATTGGCCAAAAGCAGATGGAAAATATTAAAGGTGACATGGCACCTGATGAATGGTGATAAGAACAAAAAGTAAAGTGGGGACTGGTGGGCATCTTGGCTCCTTTTCATCCTACTTGTGACATGACATTGTGGCCAGCACCACTGGTGTGAGGAGCGTTTTTAGCAGCAGGACTCCTCCCATCCAGCATGAGCCAGCCCCTCCTCTCGCTCCTTCTCATCACCCACTTTCAGCTCAAAGGAGGTCATGTCCTGGGCCTGATTCTCTAGTCTAGTCACCGGCACCCTGTACAACCATTTCATCCTGAGCAAAGTCACACAAACAAAATAAAACAAAATCAATGAGAACTCTCAATTCATTTCCTTTGATAGCAGGAACATTATCCCTGCTGTTCAAAACCATGGCTGGCCATCCAGTGCACAAAGCGATGAGAAAGAAGTGCAGCCTCTGAAGGCAGGCTGAAAGCAAGAACCATGTACTTTGGCTGCTTTCTGATTATCCTGTCTACATGTAGTTCTCTATGCCTTCAGCTCTGCACATGAATTTTCACTATGAGGGGCTTCCAGATCCAGAAACTGGGTGTTACTAACTTTTGACATTCTGATTTAATACTAAAATCACTCCTTTTCTCTTTACCACTTCATGTCAAGAGATGGGATTCAAGTCTTAAATATTCCATGTCCCTTCTGACCTCACTCTCATGGATTTTAGGTGCTAATGGAAACGTATTATTAAAGCCCTTGTTATGGGGTATCTGGTTTTTCTCATCAAGCCAGTGCAGCAACACTTTCAGAATCATGAACTCGGTTGTGTCAGATTCACTGCCTGGCTTTCCAAGCTGTAGATAGATAATATTCCTCAGACGTTTCATCCTGTAACAAAGCATTTCAGGCAGGCACAGCAGCCTCAGTGGCTAACACAACACTAAACCAGCAAAGCGCCTGAGAACCGAACAGCTCTGACACTGCTGGAGATGTTGTGTTCTCCCTTCTGTGGCACAGTTTGGTGAGGCTACCTGTTATTACTAGCTAGATGTATACAAGGAACAAAACACATGATGGATTTCTGTAGCAGATCATGAAGCCAAGCAGCGCTGGGCAATGAAGGCAAGTATGGATTTTGGTTGATGCGCTTTCATTAAAGGCAGAAGGAAAAACGTTTACTTGCTACCTAAAAGCTATTTGCCATCATTAGCTCCCCAGCCCTACTGCCTTCTCCGGGGCTAGTGGACATACACGCCATCTTAGAGACTGAGTGAAGTCAAAGGGATTCTACTTCAGCACAAATCTGTCCTCAGGCACAGCCAATTGCAAGATCAGGCCAAAAGCGTGGTAGGGTGTTTATGCCAGAGGACTTTCAGTGCAGGAGGTTGGAACTTAGGTCCCTCAAGCAAGAAACAACCCATGCAATGCAAGGTGCCTATTAGGAGTAGATTCCTCCACTGTACTTGGAAAACCTCCTCCCTTACAATGTACCACCAAAGAAGTAAAAACATGCTCCTGCGGACAGAGATGCTATAATGCTTAAATAGTTATTTCATCTTCAGCTAACTGGTGGCACTGCACCCACCGTCCCCTTGGCGTTCTGCTAGAGNAGTTCTGCCAGGGTTTCGTTTACACACTTGGCGCGTACTTCAATGAGCCGTACTGGAGCAGACAGCTAAAGTAGGCTTTTTTGCTCCTCAAAAACAGAAGAAAGGGTTTGTTGCAAATTCCAGTACTATCAGAACCCCTTCTCCCACCCACCCCCAAATCTTATTAAAAAGAAAGTGCATGGTTATTATAACGATTCCATGTTGTCATAATTATATCCTGAAAAGAGTGTGAAATGTGCTTTTCCACATAATTTACTGTTTTCCTGTGATTCATGAAACCTCTTTTCACATGAATAATTGGTCACTTCTTGTTTATGTATCACCATGGTACATAGCTCCTAGCAGGCCAAAAAAAAAAGACACAAATCTAACATTTAATCACTACATCTACTCCCCCCTGCCAAACTCCTTGCTTTTTACCTCCCCCCATAAAAGAAGGCACAGATTTTTTGACGGAGGAAATGTTTCCTAAAAAGGAACCTGACAGTTTTACCTTCCTTAGCCCTCATTAGCAAATTTTTTTGCTTCATGCTTGTTTTGTGCTTCACATTTTCCAGTGTTAAGAAAGCAACCAAAAAATCCCTTACAAACAAACTGAAATGATGGAAAAGGAGGAATGTTCTGAGTGCACGGCTGCTGGGAATGGCAGCTTTCCAAACACCAATTTGTTTATTTCTCAGGGGAGATACAGTCAAAATGGTGCTTATCAATAGTCACCTGAATCAGAAAGCACCTCAGGATGTTCTCAGAATAGTGTTTCAACTTCTAAACACTTTAGTGACACTTTATTTTTACCGTGCAGTAAACTGAGGCACAAATTAATTTGTTTACAATGACTACTCAGTGAGTCATTGCTCAAGCGACTCTGCAGTCAAGCTTTGATTTGCAAAACTCCTCTGCCTTCAACTACAGCTTCCTAAACGGACTGCACGATTAGCTCAATGTGACATCTGTGACAGATGAATGTGTATCTGTGTGTGTGTGTGTGTATTTGTGCTTCCTGCCTTTAAAGCTGAAGGACACCTTGTGAAGTATTTTGACAGTAGATGAAAAAAAAAATCAAACAGACAATTATATTTCTGCTTGACAGCATCGTACCATGGCAATCTAAAAACACGTCAGAAAACAGAAGTCAGCAGGAACACTTAAGAACATAGGAAAAAACATCTTGGCTTAAGACCAGCTATCAATCTAGCCCAGTAAGCTGTGTGATTCTGCAGAATTAATGCAAAAACTGAATACAAAACAAAAGGAAAAGAAAACGTTTGCTATTGGGAATACACGAGGACATTAATCTCCTTTTTACCACAAACCCAAAGCAACATCAGGTTTTAAGACTGGGGAAAAAAAAGCTGAGTGGTTTTTACCTCATATAGACATGAGTCAATACCAAAGCCTCAAAATCTGATCTTATTAAAAAAAGGAGGGTGAGCTGTGAGGTTTTTGTTTTCCTTTTTTTTGGCAGCAAGGTAGAGACAGGAGGGAGTGAAACTTTGGCCAGTGGTGGGCATTAGGACATGGGAGGAGAGAAGAGTACAAAGGAGAGAGAAAAACAACTGCTTGGAGTCTAGTCTTCTGATGCAAATACACCTTAGCAGCACTGGCTGGAAAGCAGACTCAGAAGTGGAAAGAATTTCTGGATCCAGATCAAGACAGCAGAAGTATCTTAATCTTTGCTGGGCCATAATCTCCTGAGAAGGCTTGTGAGAATTTGATCCTGTCATTCTCAAACTAGAATCTTAAAACTGATTTGGACCAGAACTACAGTCGGTTTGAAAATGTTATTACTTCTTCCTGTGGAAAAAAAAAAAAAAGAAACAAAAATGGAAAAAAATTCAGCCAAACCCAAAGTGCATGGACTCATTACAAGCTCATGAAATCAACTCTATTTAAATCTCTTTCAGCACCACTCTCCAACTTTAATAGTGCGTGTGTGGAAGCAAATATTACACAGAAGTTTATCCTCCCCTCCTGGTCCCCCGCCTCCCTGCCCCCGCGCAAACCCTAGCTCTGCATCTGAATGGTCACTATTTGTTTTTTGTTTCTGATTAGTCTTGTCAAGACTTTCTCTCACCAACCACCATTTTCATTCTTTTCAGCACTGCTCACTCCGATATCTGTTTGCGATCTTCATTATCACACCCTTGCACTCTTGTGTTTAGTTCAGTCCCTGCTTTGCTGACTTCTCTGGTGCCAGCTCCCAATGCTGCTCCTTCCTCTCTTATCAGCTGCTTTGCTATTCTTTTATTTTATCTTCTCTCATCCAGTCTTCAAACCTTCAGGATGGAGTATCTCAATGCTAGTTTGAGTTCACCCAACTTTCTGTTTGCCATTCTCTCGCACTGCCAGGACTCTCATAAGCAAATGCGCGCTTAGGACAGAAGGACTTCCTCCGTCCTGAGAGCAGTCTCTCCTCACCACTGGCACTGCACACCAACCTCTTCCTCTAGACTATGCTCTTTCTCCCTCTTTCGCCTGTTCTTATGCTTCTAGCTCTTGCTGACAATGTAACAACATTGTGAGATGAGGAAAGACCTATGGGAGACTCGCACTGGTTTTCCGTCCCCGTTGACATGACTGAAGCAGCTATCCACTTAAACAAGTTGTCACTGAGGCTCCAATATCAGTGCATGTCTGGTGGGTTGACCTTGGCTGGCTGCCAGATGCCCACCCAACCACTCACTTACTCTCCTTCCTTAACAGGACGGGGGGAGAAAAATAAGATGAAAAAGCTCATGGGTCGAGGTAAATGCAGGGAGATCATCTTACCATCAACAGGCAAAACAGACTTGACTTGGGGAAAATAAATTTAATTTATTGCCAATTAAAATCAAGTTGGATGGTGAGAAACAAAGACAAAAATTAAAAGAACTTCTTCCCCCCCTGTTTTTTTTTCCCCAGGCTCATCTTCACCCCTTCATTCCCAACTCTTCTACCCCTTCCCTACCAAGCAGTGCAGGAGGATGGGGAACAGCAGGTTATGGGGTCAGTCCATAACAGCTCCTCTGTGCTGCTCCTTCCCCCTCACACTGTTCCCCTGCTCCAGTGTGGGTCCTCCCCATGGGCTGCAGTCCTTCAGGAAAAATCTGCTCCAGTGTGGGCTCTCCACAGGCCTCAGTTCCTTCAGAAAATATCCATCTGCTCCAGCATGGGGTCCTCTAAGGGCTGCAGTGTGGGTATCTGCTCCTGTGTGGGCCTCTCCATGGGCTGCAGGGGATCTTTGCTCCAGTGCCTGCAGCTCCTCCTCCCCCTCTTTCTTCTAACCTTGGTGCCTGCAGGGCTATTTCTCACAGTTCTTTTCCTTTACTCCTCGCTGCCTGTGCAGCGTTTTGTCCTTTCTTAAATATGTTTTCCCTGAGGCACCACCATCTTGGCTGAAGGGCTCAGCTGTGCCCTGTGGTGGGTCTGCTGGAGCTGGCTGGAACCAGCTGTGTCCACCATGGGGCAGCCCCTACACAGCCCCCTCCTCACAGAGGCTGCCTCTTTAGCCCCCCTTCACCAAAACCTTGACACCAACACCCAATACAGTATGCATCTACTATTATACGATTATTACAAAGCCCTAAGTTTCAGCATCTGAAGTTCACCTTTTTCCTGAATCACCAGCTATGTCTTCTAGAGGTTCAGATTCACTGATCTATTTCTCTGCATGTTGCCAAAATAATTGAGGAGAATTTGCAGAATTGAGGAGAATTTGCAGAACTGTAAAATATTGAGGGCTTTTTTTTTTTTTTTTCTTTTTTTGGAAGTCTAGCAGCATGTTTCTTATCTTGGCTACAACTGCCTAACCTTGCTATTTTTATTTCACATTTATTGCAAACAGTTTTGGCCTGTGCCATTTGTTCAGTCTTGGATTGTCTTAATGTCTAGGCAGATATTTTCTTGGATGCTCTTCATTTCTCTTTACTGCTTGATATTAGATACTGCTTTCTTGTGGGAAATAAATAGAGTTTTCACTAGCCCTGAAAGTGCACCCTGTACATTGACAACTCAAGACCACTCTCTGCAATCATCAGTTTTTGCCTGGCTTATCAGGTAACCCTCAGGCACTGAATTCACTTTGAAATAAGTAGACCTCATACCTGTGCAAAAGTCACATGGTTCAGAATTACCACACCAGCCCATAGTCTGATCTGGAAGTGGTGAAGACAGGCCTTTCCCGGGGGAAGAAGAAAGCCTGATTGTTCTGAACGAGTTTATTTAGTTGTTTTTAATGTCCCTGTAAGATCTCTAATGATGATGGGCCATTTCCTCCGCACTCCTTCTGCTCTCTGCAATGCTGCTTCCCTTGGGAAACGCATAGCAGCAGAGCTTTTTGACAGGACAATAAAAGTGACTCTCCAGTGCGGCCATTTATTCATTTGCAATACCTTACATGTCAAACATCATAGGGTTGGAAAAAAGAGTCTCCGTACTTAATATTATTAACTCAGTCTTATTCCAGTATTAAATCATTCTTTATTTACAGTACTAAATGACAACTTCTTGCAATGCTGATGGATCATTATTCTTTCACAGATTTTCCCCTTTTTCCATGCACAAACACAAGCTGCGTCTTGGTCTTGATTTGTAAATGAGAACCAGTCATTTTCCACTAGTTTTCCAGTCAATTGAGGGAAAGACACTGTATTCAGCGTGCTCTGATAGGTCAAAGTCCATTGCATTGTCTTTGCTTTAATGAACTTCTATGAGGACCCAATATGCTTGAAAAAACTGTATCTCCACTGAGAACCTGTGATTAGCCACTTTTATTTATGTTCTTTATTTTTAACTTTAGTTTAGATATATCCACAGGGTAATCAATAGGGAAAAGAATTACTATCTTTCCTCAGCAGTACGAAGCTCTCCTCTACTTGTTGGCAATCATATTTAAAATACAATTGCTGCAAATATATGTTTTGATCATATCATCTCTGCACATTTTATCATGTATTATTGTGTATCAGAATGAGGTAAGACTTGGACTTTCTAATGTGAAGAAATTTTCCTGTAAACAGAATCATCGACATAATTTTGACACATGGAGCAGTTGCTGCTTTCCACATTTTTGCCTTATCTGTATCCAAGCTGCCTAGCAGCCTGTCAGTTTGGTATGTAGTAAGCCAAATAATGTGGGAATGATTAATTCAGGGTCTGCATGATTTTATTCACATTTGTGGCAGACTGTCAACAAGAACTAGTGAGGACTCCATACTATATTGAAACAGAGAGGCTACTGCTCTGGTAACTGCACCAGAAGCAGTCTACCAACTCAGATTGCATTGGGATTTACATTTTTTACACAAAGTTAAGTCCCTCAGTTTTCTAGTGTACCCTATAGCTGTGACATTTCTTCAGGGAAGGAGAGCGATCCCTTTTCTCCTGAATAATCTAAATAAAAAATGTTTGCCAAGAGTTCTGAGGTCATATAATGCAGGACAACCTGACAGAATGGCACGATGCTTATGTTTTCTCATTAGTAACAGAAGACTGTAAAATCACAAATGAAGCCAGCGTTAGTGTAAAGCCAACCTGAGAACTAATCCCAAACCTTCACCCTGAGGGGCAAGTGAAGTTATGACCACATAACTGAGGTTAACAGCAGGACAGGAGAAGCAGGGCAGAAGTGTGACACCCTCCTTCAGCTGAACCACTGACCCATCCCATGCACGGCTGCTCCTCTGGTGATTTTATTGTAGGTTTTACAATATTTGATGTTTTCCTTAACACCTTGCCTCCTGGGATCCTGTAAATCTTAGATCTCATAAGGGGGAGGAAAGGCTTTCTAGCACTTACATTTCTAGGGGAAAGCTTGAATGTTAAGGATTTCAAAACTCACATGAATAGAACATAATTATTTATTATTAAAATGACTAAAGAACACTCTATGACTTTCAAAAATATCTGAAGATTTTGGAATATTTGAAGATCATGTTTGACTATTTAGGATTTCATAACATTGTCAAGCACGTACGTATTGGCGCACTAGTTTACTGGCCATTTAACGAGAGGCAAACACAAGGGTCAAAAGTAGTCAATTCCTCAAACATGTCAAAAGAGCTGCATGCATCACCCCTCTACCAAAGCTGAACCTAAAGCTGAATGATACGTGATGTCATTTCCGCAAGATGTGCTGATACATGCTGGAAAAAAGTGACTAAAGCTTGGTAGTGATGACAACAACTAATATTTAGTTCGTTTGCAGGTATACGCAAGTATCTTGTTAGCATCCTGGTCCCTGTTTGTAGGAGTCTGGAACAATATGGCATGGGAAAGCATGAAGGGAGGAGAACTGGGTTATATAGGGATTGCATTCTATCTGCCTATGCAAAGGTGAGCAAAGGCCCTGGTTTTGCTTACTCTTATGGGCCAGGCTAAACCTGATCCTCAGGACTTCCGTAAGGAAAGGAATGAGACTACTTCACTATCTCCTCTGTGTGAACCTGGAAGTGGTTGTGTTATTTGTTCTTTTTAACAGGTTCTTGTTTCACATGCTTTAGAGGCAACCAAACTTGCCTTTGAAATGAAACAATTTCCTAAATTGAGGAGAATGAAAACCAGTCTTCTGAGTAATTCCGTCTCATCAGCCAATTTTAAGTGCTAAGTGCAACAAGACTGTTGCTTGAAGACACACAGTAAGATACATACAATACCTTTCATTAAAGGAATGCTGAAAGTCTTCCTGTACTAGCAATCTCCTCCTCTATGCAAAGACATATCAGCAGTTTTCACTAATGAAACAGAAAATAAAATTCAAGCTCTTTTCATACAGTCAGTTTCCTTTTAGCATAGTATCTGAAGTGTCTTTAATACAATGCACAACAGGCAGCTATGTAAAATTCAACATTAAAAGGCCAATACAGTAGCACAGCATGTCAGGAACCACTGCTGAGTACAAGATCTGTTGTCACTGTGAAAGCGTGATAAAACATTTCCCTCCAAGACTCAGAACACATTATAATCTATGTAAGTGGGGGAGTTCTCCCTGCAAATTTTGAGTAGGCTGATAGATTTGGTGAGAGAAACTGGCAGGATGACTTCTTTGGAGATGGAAGCACCATGTTCCCAGCTGGACTCCAGGCTGGAATGCTTTTTAGTGTTTCTCTCTTTCTTTGTCAGAGCGTCCTTTTTGACAGTGGTATAGCTGATTTTCCCTCAAAGCTCCATTGTCAAGAAGGCAAGGCATTAGCTAGAAATAATGAGCAAAATCCCAGCCTTGTTGATTAACAGCAGGAGTAAAATCCACCAACAAACATCGACTTGCAAGTCAGAAAAGAATACATATGTTCTAGTTGATTTCTGGACTCTTTCATAATAATATGTATTTTTCAGAGCACTATAAAAAACATTACTGACCAACAGGCTTTCTTAATTAATAAAACCAAGCAAATTTGGCACCCCAGTTTTGTCTTCCTTAAAGGAAAACAGTAACCATTTCACTGAGCTCAACAACAGAAAGCCTAGGAAGTGTGAATCAACTCTCACTATAATGTAGAAAAACTTTTTAAAAGTCGTTAATTGACATTTCTGAGCTTTGTCCTGGAGACAGCTGTAATTAAAATATTCATGACACCAACAGTATACAAGGCACATAAAAGACTTTACTTACTGGCTTGATTTACTGAAGCTTAACCAACAGGAAAAATACGATTAAAACGTCTAATTGGTACAGACAATTGTGCTCTATGATTGCTCTGTGAAAACCAGCATGCACTTCTGGATGCTTATGCATCAGAACAGGTATTAATATTTGGCCCCAACATAAAATAAACAGATCAACCATCCATTTGGATGCTTCTTAAATACAGTGGAGGATGACCTCGTCATCCCCTCCTTCAACTCGCTCGTTCTTTGAAGAATTTGTTGAAGAAAAAATGTCTTGAAAACTGTGCATACACGACTATGATACTTATGTTACATATTGATATAATCAAACTGAGTGCAATTTGATGCTAATCTTGCTTGTAGTTTTTTGTATTCTTCTGAGTAGTCTTGTCATTCATGAACTGTGTAACTATTGCTCTTTTGTAGATCTTCCCCACTGCTGTCTTGAGCCTAAAGGAATTTTTATTTCAAGCTCTGTAAATGAAAAATTATTTTGTCCGAGACATAAACACATTTCTCATTCCCAAGAAGATGAACAGATGACATATTATCTTTGAACACAACATCTGGATCTCTTTCCTTTTTATTTGGCAGATGTTTAAAGACTTCTCCATTGTGTATATAACTGTTTTTAATATTAGTGTAACAATCAAGCAAGAATACAGTAGTACCCCCAGCGAGCACCATTCCTCCAGAGAAGCTCCCAAAACATTCTGTCCAGGATGCCCAGGAATTTCTACTGACATTTCTCAGACTAACTTATTTGGGTCTCAACATGCCAGCCTTGCAATGTTTTTAAGCTTTACAAAGCATAAACTTTTATTTGATTTTATTTTGAGGTTTTTGATGTTGTTTTGAAGTACAGATTCTCATGTAGTACTATTTTCTGAGAAATGAGACCTCCTGGTTAAATTGTCTAGGTCCTGGCAGAAACCACTGTTAAGCTTGAGAAGTTCTGAGTCCTGAATCCAATTACTCTTTAAACTGCACAGGAAATATGTGATTCTTCACCTTTCTTTTTTCTTGACTCAGCTGTTTACAGCTCAGAATTTTGTAGGTTCAGGTGAGTACATTCTAAAGGATTCAGAACCTCCTGTATGCACTTCTCATTTGAACCTGTCTATTCTATGAAATCACATCTTTTCTTTCTCTTAATATACCACAAAGTTCACATTATAAAAGAATACCTCTTTGTCTCTTCTTCCTCACCAAGTCCCTCTCAATTCATAAACCACAATACTATCATTTTGTTTTTTCCGCATCTAGAGAACTTCTGTTCTTTGAAATATCCTTGCCCTCACTACCAAAAGTATATGGAGAAAATAAATTCCACCTAGCTTACAACTCCTCCATCATACTTATAACCATTTATGAAAACACTGTTCCTTTTGCCCTAGGGCAAGGAACATGTGAAAAACATGTTAAAAAACACAAGAGCTGGAAAATTGTATATGGACAGTTTTCTGAAATAATCACGTTTTCCAATGTCAGTCTTATTGTTTCAAACAGACCAAATGCAGTTCTTTGTATTCAGACAACCACTGAAATCCTTGGCCACTGACACTCCAGGACAGATTTTGACTCATTCTAACAATAATCCATAAAAAAAGCAAGATGCTCTCATGTGTATGAGTCTTTGACCCTGACAAACTTATTAAGATTCATCCAGCTTTTTATCAGACTACTATCCAGGTGTAAACTTCATCAGTCAGTTGAATTTGCAGGTGTCATGGTTTAACCTTAGCCAGCAACTAAGCACCACACAGCCGCTTGCTCACTCCCCCTGCCCCGGTGGGATGGGGGAAAGTTCTAGCATGTCCAGCATGGCAATATAATACAAGGATAAGGATCAGAGGGTTTCTGTCTCATTTACAAGTTCTTCCTCTTCCTCCTCCTCTCCTTGTCATGGCCCTGTTTTTTCATCATACCTTTCTAAACGAGCTGACTTTCGCTTCCAAGATTTCTTCTTGTGTATGAGGGCGACTGATACCAACACGGGTTGGTTCTCTGTTTCAGCTGCAATGCCTGTCGCTGGGGTTTGAGTAGGCACAGTGCCTGTCATGGGGGTTGGAGTAATTGCTATGTCTGTCACTGGGGTTTGAGTAGCTGCAGTGTCCATCGTGGGGGTTGGAGTAGCCACAGTGCCCATCGTGGGGATTGGAGTGGCTGCAGTGTCCATCGTGGGGGTTGGAGTAGCCATGGTGCCTGTCATCAGGGTTGGAGTGGCTGCAGTGCCTGTCGTGGGGGGTGGAATAACCGCAGTGCCCATCGCAGGGGTTGGAATAACCGCAGTGCCCATCACGGGGGTTGGAGTGGCCGCAGTGCCCATCGTGGGGGTTGATCTCTGGGTGATATTCTTAAATAGTTGTTTAACCCTAAACAAGACCTGAACTGCGTTCAGGAGACATAGCAGTAGGAGGATGCTGGCTTGAATATCCCAAGGATATTCAAAATTCTCAAAAGCTGTTGTAACTAGCCTGAAGTGATGGTAAAGGAGCAGGGGAAAGCGTCCCTTTCTGTCTCCCCAATAGATTGTTTCTCCGAGGAGAAGAGGTAAAAAGAGTAATTATTAATAGTTTCTGAGAAATGGCTCCTGAAGCTCCCAAAGCACGGGAATGATGGCAGTGCTGAGTACAATCTCATGACTGATAATTTTATCATACCATAAAACAGTGTTACATGGTACATTTGGGTGCCAAAAAGGACTGTCGTGGTTTAACCCCAGCCAGCACCTAAGCACCACACAGCCGCTTGCTCACTCCCCCTGCCCTGGTGGGATTGGGGAGAGAATCGGAAGAGCAGAAGTGAGAAAACTTGTGGGTTGAGATAAGAACAGTTTAATAATTGAAATAAAATAAAGTAAAATAGTAGTAGTAATAATAAAAAATATAATAATAATAGTAATATACAAAGCAAGTGATGCACGATGCAACTGCTCACCACCTGCTGACCGATGCCCAGCCAGTCCCCAAGCAGCAATTGCTGCCCCCTGGCCAACTCCCCCCAGCTTATATACTGAGCATGACGTCATATGGTATGGAATAGCCCTTTGGCCAGTTTGGGTCAGCTGTCCTGGCTGTGCCCACTCCCAGCTTCTCGCTGGCAGAGCATGAGAAGTTGCAAAGTCCTTGACTGGTGTAAGCACTACTTAGCAACAACTAAAACATCAGTGTGTTATCAACATTATTCTATGCTAAATCCAAAACGCAGCACTATGCCAGCTACTAGGAAGAAAATCAACTCTATCCCAGCCAAAACCAGGACAGTAGGAGATAGAGCATTTCATAATGACCCCATTTTCTCTGTCAAGTAAAACTAGTAGTCAAAGGGATATATAAAAAATGGTAGCACCTTACGGTTCACGTTCATGTTTCCACTACTGTCAAACCTGATACTAAAATGGACTGATTTATATCTTTGTGATAGTGATTTTGTTGATATAACTGAATGTGTTTTTTCTAGGCATTTCAGTAGGAATACTACAGAGTCGCTGTCAGTTCTGATGTACCAAGGGAGAAGCAACTTATTTCAACGAGAATACAAAAATACATTCTTCTTAGCAGTAGTACAGTAATAATGAGACACACGTATCCCCTCACCAAGGTCTCAGCCAACAGTTTATCTCCCCTCCCCACTATACCATGAACAGAACAATTGCTGACATTTTCTTCAAAGAACTGATCATGAAATCTGCTCTTGAAATAACCTCTCGGTACATTTTCAGAACCATACAAAGACAAAGCTGTGTGTGTTATATTTGTTGTAGTCGCAGTTGCAAAAGGATAGATGAAATTTTGAGCTGGAAATAACCAACAGCAGAATTCCTGCTGACTTCCTGGGAGGCAGAACTTCACAATCACTCTCTAAATATGTAATCTATGGTCACAATAAAAGAGTGGGATGTTTAATTAATGGAATTTTTAAAATTATTGCCACAAAAATAGAGACTGGCCATGTATCATTATGACCAGCTATCTTTCAGAAAATTTATGTAGCGAGATCGACGTGAAGTCTTAACTGATGCCCTAATTTGGTAGTAGGACAAGAACTGAAACATCCTCCAAAGTTCACTCAGCAAACACAATTCTGTTTCTCCCTTGGCTAAAGGGCCTTCCACCATTATACTGTAGAGTGGATCAGTTAAGACAAGCTTCTTTTTAAACTCAGAAAGCTGCAAACCACTTTGGCTTTTGTGAGAAGACAAAATATTTTCACTTGAAAGAAGAGAATGAATGTCAATGACTTGCCATCTTATGGTGATCTATATCTATTGAAACAGATTTATTACCAAATCTGGAAAAAAGAAAGAAATAAATTTGTAGCATTTTGTTGATAATTGTATTTTTAGGATATCTGTATTAATAAACATGTCATTTTTTTACTAGTGTTTGCTGTCAAACTGTTTAAAAATAGTATCTGAAAAAAGTAGAATAGTCTGAGTGTTTATTCAATAATACTTTCTTTGTGTATCGTATTATCCATACTGGACAATGGAAAGCATCTAAAAAATGCTGGTTTTGTAAGTCTGAAATGTGAGGAATTACAGGCAATATAAACAAATGTGAATCTCTGACGCATATTAAAATTGTTATAATTACACACCATGTAAGACGTGGATAAAATACTGGTACCACATCTATCACAGGAAATTATTGTTATTATTATTGTTATTATCACAGGATAATAATAATTATTATTATTATCACAGGAATGTCGTATCACTGAAAGGTGACACAACAAGTTTAAAATACATACTATACAATAAACAAGATCAATCAAAAAAAAATTAATCATCTTTATTTTGTGTTGCTAAATCCTGTGCTGTCACCAGCACCTACAGTTGACTCACCACTTTCAGGACATTACTATAGGTCTAATGTAACGCTAGCAATGCTTCCCACAGAAATGTAAACACCATAATCTACCATGTGGCATGCGGCAAATGCATATCTGTGGCAAATGGCATAAAGCAAGACTGACCTTTTGCTCCACGTATGAGGGAGCTCGATGAGGGCATTTTTAGCTACTACATCACCGTGGCAAGTGAACTGCTTAGGTAATGTCTACAATGAGAAGTCTACACACCTCAGTGCTTTCCTTTAGCTAACGAAGCATATGCTTTCAAAGGCAAATACACAACTTGAGCCAAAGAGAGTGCAACTCAGATGGTTTCCCCATGATGTTCAACTGTTCAAATGTGAGCCTAATTCAGCCGCAGTATTGTTAGTTTTATGTAGGCTTAAAAATTAATAAAGAAATCTGTGCTTAAGCTATACTAGGAGGTAAGCCATCCATTCTTGAAGCCTTAGAAGAACAATATTCTTGAACAGATCACAGAAAAGTACACATTTCTTTCATCAGTTCCTGCAAGCACATTGAACTGAATTGAAGGCCCAAATTATACCCACGTAAAAAATGTTTTCCAGACCAATGTTTCTTTGGCACATGTATAATCCATTGCTGAAAAAGGAATGTCACATATGTTATAAAATCTTTCCAGACAGTATTCAGAATGGCCATGTAAAAATTTTTAAAACAATCTCATCCACAGGCTAGTCGCTCCTGCAACAGAGTTTACAGTACCTAAACTAGTTGAAGCAAGCTATGTATTTCAGGTAGCTCAGTGCCGGCTGCAATGCAGCTGGGGAAGCAGGAAGTTGTGAACAGCTAGTTAGAGCATGCTGTGCTCTGTGCTTTAACACCTGCTCATCTGGAATCAAGAAAGCTAACTAGCTGTAAACTAGATTGGGTATGCCCAATTTTACATCTGCTAGCTCATTTTACATTTGCACTACGTCCATTTGATAACTGCACTGACACTATAAGTGATCTGAAAGTGAGCATAAATAATATCTGTCCCCTTGATGAACCATTTTTATCAGTGGCTACTTCCTGCTAGGAAACAAGATGAAATCTTATCACATATTCCCTCCATCCAAGGGGTGGGGAAAAACCTGTAAGCTTAAATATGTGGATACAAAAAACATACATTTGAAGAGGAAGGTCTAGAGTGCTATAAGGGAGTTTCAGTGTGAACAGGAATTAGGCTCTTTAAGGTCATGTCTACACGGATAATTTCAGACAGTCAGGAATTAACATTGCCATTTACTGAGCTGGAAGGACATGAGGCAACTTTTGATCAGACGCCAACATAGAGAGGCACAAAAATCTCAAAACACCAATGCGATCTCAGCCTCTAGAATGACTACTGCTTTTTCTTTGTTCTGCCTTCTTATGATGAAGCAAAGGAATTCAATGCTTCAAGGAATTCAAGTGTCATTTGTCAATGAGATTCTTAGAGCAAGGCAAAAATTCAAATATTCCCATATCTTAACTATAGACAGTGTACAAAAAGTGAGGCAAATAATTTCTTCCTTGTTAACGACGTACACACATAGTCTCAGAGCTAATCTAGAATTCTGTAATGGAAGCAGACAGGGAGCCAACAGAAACACATAGAAATACAACACAAATGTGTAGGATTGCATGATATCACAATATTCAGTATGCTTAGTAAACTATTAGTTACAAATCCCACTGTTCTGATCTCCTCTGTTCTAGACCATCAAATAGAAGTGTTAAAATAGAATGGGCCTCACCACCACCAATGAAAGACATCATTATATACACTGGATCTACTGTTACCCTATCTTTTAGGTTACTTTTAATACACACAGTCAATTGTTTAAAACACATCTTTACATAACAAGATTTATGGTTTATTTTTAATATGAAGTATACAATCATATATATAGAACATGTATTTTATATGAGCTTTGGTGATGTTCTAGACTGCAAACTCACTAGCTTGAACATTTTAGTTCTTGTATTTCGATTCTAAGGATTAGTTCTAGGGCTTTTTGTTCCTCCCATTACATATCAGTCTTGCCAAAATTGTTACACTAGCAGACATGCCTCAGAGGCAGACAAAGTTCTACCCTGGAGACCTTGAACATATTATTTTCTCTTATAAGTCATTCTTCAGTCTGTATGTAGGAATAAAAAAAAAAAAAAAAAAAATTGTGATGTCACCTTCTAGGAGCTAGACTGGGTTTTGCAAACTTCTCCCTGCCTTCCCTCCTCCCAGATTTCCACAAACTGTATTCCTCTATGGTTAGGCAGAAATAATGAAAAATAAAATTAAGCTTTAAAACTTCGGAAGCAATGTGGCGAAGATAGAGGTTATTCCATACTCCAAAGCTCGCATACTGGATAGGTCTTTTTCTGCTGGGTAACTAAATTTCTTCTCTGAGACTTGGTGTTTTGAGTGTAATCCCAATCTGATTTTGTATGTCTGTGGTCTAATTCTGCAGTTTTGCCTGCAGGATAGAGAGAAAGATTGAAGGACTAAAACTGTCAAAGGTAAGAAAAAACCACCTACAGTTCTCTGTGACAATCATAATATTCAAGAGCCGAGATTAAACAACATGTGATGTTCTAATGGGAAAGATACACCATAGCCGCCAGTGAAATCTTACTGACTCCAGTCATAAGCTTCTCTATCAAATGCTTTTATGTATTGTTGCAAGTCAGAATACAAACCTCTTTAGTAGGAGAATGCTGATATACTGCTAAGGCTCTGGCTTTGATGGGGAACACTTTGAGGTCTTTAGTAAAAAGGAATACTATTCCATGTACAGGCCTAGAAGTAAAAACAAGAATGAAGTTCGTCTAGGAATCTGCTCATACCACATTTCCACAATTAAACATAGATTGTGAGACAGCACTAGACAATAAATTTCATTTTACATTGCCTCTGCTTTCCAAAAAAACCCACGTGGACATCTGTGTCATCTTTGGCGCAGTTGACAAAGACAAGAATTTCACTGGCTTAGGAACAATAAATAAGTAGGTGAGTCATTAACACTAACACTTTTTTTTTGTCTGCCAGAAGATGGAAACTGATCAGTCAATCAAGAAATATCAAAAAGAAGACTGGGTTTTCATCCATTTATAGGGTGAGGTCATAATCTAGTAAAACCAGCATTATTTACTTCTTCAGTGAACCTTTGTATACAGAAGACAAAACCCTTGGTTTTGATTACAAAAATGAGGCACAGAAAAAGGCTTAAATAAAACCCTAAATTCTCTGCAATACATATTCCATCCTGCCAAATACATATGCAACCATTTGGTGTTTCCTTATTGCTATAAAAAAGCAATTTATGAAAAGTGACTGCTGTTACAAAAAACCAGACAGCCAAAAAAAAAAACCCCCACCACTGAATAACAACAAGCACACTAAAAAATGTCCATAAGTCCCCCATTGAATCACAAGCTCACCATAAGAGATATCATTCTCAGTTTATTTATATTCCTAAGCATGAACATTTATTTTCCCTTATTTCATTCAGAACTCTTTTATAACTAAGGCCCCAAATCAACAATCAATAGAGTGTAGGCACAGAAATTCCCCTCCATGCTGCCATTAGCAAGACTAGAAAGACCTACGACTTGATCCAAAGTCCAATAATGTCAGTGGGGAGTTTTCCCACTTCCTTCAATGGGTTTAGAAAGGGCATCTGAGGTCAGCAAGCTGCACTCCTCATTCTGTCAGAAATTCCACTGAGGCAGTGCAGTATCAGTCTCCACATAATTACATACATCTTCTTCCTGAAACTGAGGTCAGTCACATTAATCGTACTTTTATGAGAAAACGACTTTTGGAATCAAACTAGCTTTGTAAAACAGAAATAAAATACATACTATATATTGGTTATGGCAATGTTTTGCACTACTCTAAAAAGATGCACTGTTTAGTTTTTAAACTTTCCTATTACTAGAGCTGGAGTTGTTTATAAATGACTAAAGAAATGCCTGTCAACACTCTTATGTTTCAGTACCGATTCTTCTGTTATACATCAAAAGTACTAAGAAATAATAAGCTCCTCAGGCTCACCTGAAGCAATACACTTGGGAATATACTTTGGAAATAGAGATGGGTTTGTATCTATATTCAATTAAATATTTTTCCCCATTTTTTAAAATATCAAAAATACTGAAAAATTACATCAACACATGATGCCAAATTGAAAACAGACATAACAGGGAAATGTTTTCAGCACTGCTGCAGTTATCTAGAACTTCAACCACGGGCTACTAGAAAATATAATGAAAGAAAAATCATAAATAAAACCAATTTTTCCCTCCCATATTTGCATTCTGATAATAGAAGTAAAATAAATAAATATATAAAAGAACATAATCCACAAATACTTCTATCAAGCATAGTTTCAG
>VYZW01014802.1:391-13362 GCA_013401315.1 Balaeniceps rex | reverse complement strand
ATGTGTGGAAGCACTGACCAAACACAAACTGCTTACAAAGCTGTCAGGACTAGGTTCAAAAGCCAGTGGCAAGCCCAGAGGGGCTGGCAGAGCAAAGGAGAGCGAGGCACAGGCAGCAGAAGCACTTCACAACACAAGCTCCATAGCAGTTTAGATTGTTTTACTCATGAACTCTCCAAATTCAAGCCTGGATCTTGTTGACATTTGGATCTCTGCAGTAGGACTCCATATATGTCTTAGGACAATGACACAGATACATACTTCGCACATAAAATGTGATGGGAAGTTTTATGATCTTAGATCTCAGTGGTCATTTCATCACAAGTCCTAATCCAGCAGCTATTTACAACACAAATATCATGTGAAAGGTGGGTTTCTTCAAGAAACATCATCAAGAAACATCAACTTGAAGAAAGGAGAACTGCCTCCTGAATGAAGCAGAATGACACTTCAAGGGGCTGTTTATTGAGACAGTACAGAACCATGGACTGGATCACCTCCTTTTGGTCAAAATTTCTTCAAAGTATCATAATCTCTCAATGAGTGAGTACAATGAACTGTGGGAGCACAGCTGGGTTCTCAGCTGATGGAAATAGGCAGAGGGGGTCCATGCTGTCTGAGAAGCTTCCCAAATATCTGGGTTACTTAAAGTGAAATATAGTAAGACTTCTTGGCAGTATTGGGTGTTGGGCACTGATGTAGAGTACAGCTTCTCAGAACGGATGGTTTTATGGTTTTGAATAGTTCACTGGGATGCAATTTGGCTGGTTCAACAGAACTTGGCTCAGCACTTTACTGTGTTACGTCATGTTTGTACCAGTTCTTGCTTTTTGGCATTTAGCTGTAGTTTCTGCCCTCTATCCGGTAAAGGATAGCAGGAAATTGTGAAGATTTAAGCGCTAATGAATCAGCATCATTGTCTGGAAGCTTGAAAGTCGCTGACCACTGCCTCAAACAGGACAGTCTCTTCAAGAGAGTGACTGGTTGTCAGGTATCTTCATGTTTAGGTAGAAGACCAGATTCAGGCTGTCATTTGTCTTGTGGGTTAGAGTGGAGATGACCCATGCACTGTTCAGGAAGAAATGTGGGGCAAGGGCTTTGGGACTTCCTGATTTGTCCTGTTGTGAGTCTGAGTACTTCATTCTGATTCTGACACAGGTGTTGGTGAATTTCTTTATGATCCCCTTCAACAATCTATAAATGAGCATAAAATCATCTTGATCTGGCTCTGTTTTTACTGTCAGGTGAAAGGATCAGAATTAAATGTCTTAACTAAGACCTCTTCTGGACTTGATTTATGCAGAGAACACAACCAAAATTGATCAAATACGACAGTGTTAATCTATTCTTCTGATGTTAGAACCTAATCCAAGACCCACAATTATCTTTCAATCAGTATCAATGAAAAATGGGGGTATCCACTGTGATTTCTTAAACTAAGATGCTATATATCTGCATGTTCTTTTGACTGAAATAATGTCCAAGCTCAAAAAAACAGGAGGCTGTGCTTAATATCTCTAAGTCAACTACACCACCACCGCTCTGAGGAAAGACAGTTTTACAGTTAAATCAGAAAAGTTTTTACAAAGTATCAAATGTCCCTGTCAATATACTTTGCCTAGTGCTTGCTTTAAGTCCCAAGAGAGTAAAATAAGGTGTTCCTATTTTATAATATTTGGATCAGACTTACATAGTACTACAGCACAGTCTTTTTTAAATTCTTTTATAATTCCTAGTTCCTTTGTAATGTTGACACAGCTGCATCTATCCTGAATTCCTCTCAGATAGGCAAGTCCTCTGTCAGGACTCTATATTTCTAGCACTTGGATGTGATGCTCTTGCTACTCTCCTGTGACACCACATCCTAATGCAGTTTTCCCAGTAAGAGGAAAAGAAGTGTGGAGAGCAGAATAGCCAGCTGAAAAGTACAGTATCATCCGTGGGCTGGAGGGAAAAAATAGGCTTTACCTTNTTTTTTTTTTTTCTTTTGAGATCCTCTCTAAAGAAGTAAAAACCCCTCTATTTTTTCACTTCAACGCCTTTACCGGTAGATGGCGCTAGGAATTGCTCTATTCACGATGGTGTCATATGGTACTGACATTTGAAAAAAGCAATGTTTTATGACAGCGGCAAGAATTACTTCTCTTTGTGAATCTATATTCTGTCAAAGAATTTACGTTAGGCCTTGCTGAAGTGCTGTCATTTTCATTTAAGCTAAAGGTCCTCTGCAGCAGTCAGCTCCACAAAGGGTCTCACCTCGTCAACAACAATTTCACACGAGTGTGAGATTAGCAGAGGAGCTGCTGAAACAAAAGATACTCGTTAAATACAGCAAGGGCCAGCTACAGAAGGTTGATGCTAGATGCTTCAAAAACAAGGCTTCGAGGTGCACAGAAGAAGTGCAAACTCTTATTAGGAGTGACTGCTGCCCGTGCTAACTCGTGTGCGTTGCAAACCAGGAGTTTGGCAACGGTGCTCGGCAGCTCCCACGGTGTTCTTCAGTAGAGCTGGAGCACAGGCAAGGGAGATACACTTAAATTAAAGTTATAGGGCAGGAGCCTGCTGATCGTCAAGCTTCCTATTAATAGACAGCATATCTGGGAGGTGAGTTAAGAAGACTAAAATCTCTCCCATAAATCAATAAGCTCGAAACTGGATGAGACAGGACCTCTCTGTGATGCACTAGGAAGGTGCTCAGCCAGGTCCTAATGTTAAATTCTCCTCAATTTTAAGGTCCTAAAACAAACAGAGGAACCAAAACCCACAGCCACACTTTCACCAAAAACCACAGAGCCGCATTATTTCACTTATTGTTTGCATATACGGCAGTGTAACGTACAACCCTGGGGGAAATCTACAGGTCCAGTTCTGAGGGCTGAGCACCCAACAGAGACAGAATGCACAGAATGGGGGGAAGAAGGGCTAAGGAGGCGATGAACTAAGATGGTTTTTTATTCTAATAATAGGGTCTGATTTTTAAGTAGTAGGCATTTAGCACTAGTCTATGTTCCCTAACCTGGTGTTGTATTATTCTGGTGTACACTGAAATAGTGTCTGGGCATATAAATTTCACTGGAACCAGGTCTCTGGAGACCTTCTGAGCATAGCAGAAAAGGTAGAAAAAAATGTTATTACCATTTTACAGGTAAAGTTTCAAAACTTAGACAGATTGAGAGTTAGGTGGGAAGCAAGTTTTCCTAGACCTCAGTTTTAGCATCTAAATCTAAATTATCAATTTTCCTTTTCCTCCCATAAGATAACCAGACCTCTATTCTCCAACTAATCAGAGAATTTTCAACAACTATCTCTTCATAAAAACCTGAAAACGTAGTATCTGCAGTTAGCTGGCTTGATTTTTTAAACTGCATAACATTCAGCAGTTCTCTGGCATTTCTGGAATTACTAGCTCCTCAGCACTACCTCAAGCCTCTTATTTAAGTTTCTGAAGTGTGAGGTTAGGGTCCTAGTTTTAGACACAAATTTTCGCTTTGCAAATTGTGGTCAGCAACTGTATAGACTTTAAAAAAAGTTTGTCCTGACAAGGGGTTTCTCCTCCTGAGTTTTAACCCTGGCAAGTTTTTAATTTCTCTTTCCTCCCTCTCAGGGAAAGGATTCGTTAAAGATACAAAGCACTATAAAACTGTCAGATCTGATGCATGATATGTATAATTAATGGCATAGAACAAAGCGATAAACCCTACCCTGAAAATCCTAAATATTTTTTTTTTCTTTGAAGTTGCCTCCTGCTTTCACCCTTCCAATTCCTGTAGGACTGTGTAATGTGGTTTAGATGAAATCAGTTACTTCAGGGCAAGAAAACAGTGCCAGTGTTTCAGTTTTCCTCTGAACAGAAACATTTTGGACCCTGCAAAAGAATCACTGCTAATTCATGGCTTTCCTTTGGCCTGCTTGCTCACTTTCCTGTTTTCAAAAACTACTTTCTTGAGATGTGTCGAAGTGATTGTTGCTCTGCCATACTGTACCAGAAAGGTCACATTGCATTGCATTCCTGCAACACAACATGATGAAGGCAATCAAAAGTGAGGGGCTCATATCTATGGCACATTTGACAGGTGCAACAGCAAATGTGGACATTATGTTTTCTTGAAGGATTGCTGAGAAAGCAAATCACGTTTTCAATACCTACCTGAAAGCCCTATTATGAGCCTTTCATCTTTAATTAGAAGGTATTCATATAGAGAATCAGGATATAGAATTTGCATAGTTGATGATTATATGATTTTTTTTTTTAATCAAATCTTAATTGTTTTGGAAATCCTTGTTCACCAAGTTGCTTTGGTAGGCAAAGGGGAGTTTTTTTGACTCTTCTGGAAAGCTAGAAAAAGATCCTATTTAAGGGTCAGATGGCACATAATCAGCTTCTGTAATTGTTGGTGAAGGTACCACTGGACCTTTATTCTTGTCTGCTTCCTGCTGTTCTTAGCAACTTTCAATAAAATATAGTAAATAAAGGGGAAATCACTTACACATAGAAAAATTATCACAAAGAAACCTGAAGAGTAATATCCATCAGAATAATTACTTTAAAATTACCACTCAGGGAGTCAAGGTACCAAGCTCCATATGGGGAATCTTAAATTTGAAGTGGTCTCAATCTTCTGAATAGTTTCGTTCATATCACCCAAATGTGCCTTGCAGACAGCCTGGGTGCAATCATGAAGATTCAAATGGAGAAGAAAGACACAATTTAAGGCCTGATAAAAGAAGAAACATCCAACCTATAGGGGAAAAATCCAGTAGAAAATACTTCATGTAGCCTACTAAAGCCTATTAAACCTTTAATAATTATACTGTGGGCCCTTACAGAATCACAGAGTGGTTGAGGCTGTAAGGGACCTCTGGAGGTCATCTTGTCCAAGCCCCCTGCTCAAGCAGGGCCACCTAGAGCCAGCCGCCCAGGACCATGTCCAGGTGGGTTTTGAGTATCTCCAGGAATGGAGACTCCACAATGGTTACACTACGGTGAAACTTTTTGAACCAGGTATCAATTATATACTGAAGAAATGCTCACTTTTTCCTGACATGGGAGCTGCCGAAAAAGTCTAGTTAGTAGTGTGCAAGGGCATGGCCTGAGCACAGCTCTCTGGCACAGCAATACAGCTGTGCCTTTGGGTATTCAGGTTCTGTTTGAAATTACTTTTAAAACTTGTCAGATGACAATTATTTAGAGGAATAAAATAAAGAAATCACAATGATGCTCTTTATCTCCTTCAGGCAATAGTACATTTTGGCTTGCATCTCTGAGGGAAAATTGGAAGTTTAAGAACTTAATTTTCAAATGTTTTGAATTTTTTTCTTTTGGCATAGGTACTAATATATGCACTATGTGTATGCCAAGTGAAGTATTCTGCATGTCAGAATATCATCGCCAATCTTGGGAAAGAGGACTCCTTTTCAGAGAAGGGCTCTAGGGAATTAGTTGTCATTTGAAAATTCTCTGTATTTCAGCAGGGTTAAGTACGATATGGAAGGCCAACAATGACAGAGGCAATGCTACAGAATGGGATTATTTGTCTGCCTGCACCACAGGACCCAAAATCTTGCAAGAAGAAGCACTGTCCATTCTGTGAAGTATGACTGACAAAAATTCTTGACCTTGGGAAAGATCTGAAGTGAGTTACATAAAGGAGATGCCGTTGGCATGACCTCATTGCATGAAAGACGCTGACCTAGGGTTAGGTAAAACTAGAAAACAGTTTTATACAGTATTTGGTGTTGTTTAGTTTTTCTGAATTTTCTGAATTTTTCTGAAGAATTTTGCTGAATTTGTTTTTTAGTGTTTCTGTTGGGTAGTAGACATACGAAGTAGGGTATGTGAGCCAAAGGGAACGTTTTCTGATGCTTGATGCAGGGACAATAAGGAAGTCAGAGAAAGCCCACTCTACTCTTAAAATCTCAGTTCATGCACTATCCTTTTGAAATCCAAGCAGGTTTTGCTAACCAGCTGCATTTAATCTTAATATCTACTCGGTCATTAAGGCACTGATTTGTTCTTTCTTCTGTACTGAAAATGACACTGTTCTCATGGAAACTGCCATCACTTCTGGAGAAGACTATATCTAGTCTTCTAAACCTTTCTAAGTGGACATTAATGTCATTATATTACTTTAATATAAAATAAATAGAGAAATGTCATAGTTTGGCAAGGGAAATGAACTGAAGCTTACAATGATTTAGTTTCCAAAAGTTTGATCAGAGAATTTAACTTTGTTATGATATATATTTTAGAAACTCCTTTTGAGAGAGAAGTATAGCACACAGAGAAGACTAATAACTATTTTGGTCAGGAATGCCTGAAAAAAAATCTGCTTTCACAGACTTTTATTAGAGCCAGTATACTGAGAGCCTGGATTTGTGTGGCTGAGGAGATATGTTTTACCTATGTTTTCTGAGGCAAGTGTGCAATATAGTTCTATTTCTGCCGGAATGTGTGTTATTAATTTATGGAAACTAAAGGCAGAGCAAGATCTGGAAAAGCATTTTTTTTAATGGCTGTAATTCAGGCATCTAAAAGTAATACATCCAGGTTCTTGCTATAGCCTGTTGTTTGTGTAGTTTCCTTTTAGCTCTTTCTAGAATGAACTAGTAATTTTTTTCTGTGTTTGGTAAGGCTACTGTTTCACTATAAATCTGTACATGAAAAAGTACTTAGAAACACTGCTCCAAATTTGTTTTTTATTTAATTAACAATTATTTTTTTTTTTTGCAGTGAACATAGCAACTTGAGTTGACCTCATTTATTCTATTAAAAAATTGAAGTGCTTTAATTACATCACTGCCTTCCTCCTCAGATCATTTTAAGATGATGTAGTTTCAATTTGTATAGTCTCTCCTCATATTGTACATATTTTTAATCTGAGGTTCCAGCTTATTAACAACCGTAGCACTTTACAGTGCTACAGGATGCTATTAGACAACCAGGTTACGAGGACAGAATTCAGCAGACAGATTTCAGTTTCCTTACCCTTAGAAACAGGGCTCTAGGTACCAGGGAGACATATTCCTCCTCATTCTTTCAGACTCTTAGTCTTTAATACTTGGTACTTCATCTTTATTCCAGACACCAATATAGCAGACAAGCAAAGTAATTGTACACTCTTTTCATACAGGGCTTATCTTCCCTCCTTGATGTCTGCAGTTTATATCATACATCAGTTTGCAGTCATAATCGTACAATGTACAAAACAGTTTTCTGCTGAAAGAAAATAAAATTCTTAGCTTGGTTCAGAGCAGGGCTCGAGCATACCTCTTAGGGTCATAAGCACCCCCTGTCCAACAGGACTTTGTTTTGCCCATTCTGCATTTCTGGGGGAGTGCTATGTACCAGAGTGGGGGTTCAGAATGAGGGGCTGGGGCGTCCCCACCTCGCAGTGACACTATGCCACTCGTGCACAGGCAGAGCGCAAAGGGTTACAGCTATCAAGCACAGTAACCTGTTCACTCACCTGGCAGCTGAGCCCAGCCAGCATCTGATCCACTTGTCCTGGTGAATGATTTGAACTATTCATAGCAAGTTCATCCATTACTACAGAGGAGCTTAAGAGCCCTTCTTCCACCTAGTTCCTTCATCATCCTCATCCCAGAATGCCTGGAAATTTAGACAAGTAGTTTCACATCTTGTAGGAGATGAGGTTGAAGATTTATAGCGTGAGTTATCAAATGATGAAAGAGGTGGTAGTGGTTCATCCTCCTGCTATTTTGTGAAATCTAATCTTACATTTCAGTCTTTGAGAGCAGTCTGGTTTCCTCCAGATCAACTAAAATATTTTGTGTGCAAATGACCTTTTTGCTTAGCAAGGAAAATGCATCAAATACATTCGTTTGAGATTGAACTGATTTAATTTTTGGTTCTGTTTTTGAACTAACCTTGTGGTATTGAGGACAAAATATTAAGCAGTGCAGTAAAGGTTACACTGTAGTTACAATTCATGCCTGATACACATGAATTGGTATCAAATACTGTTACAACAAATGAAATGTTAGTGACTGGGCACCTTTCTAGTGACTTTCTGCACCATTAATTCCATGTGCTGTGGAGTTCAGGGATGGGTTTCCTAATGTATGAGGATCTGGCTTGGTTCCTTGTCCCATATTTTTTAGACGCATGATGAAATTAGAGATCTAACAAAAGAGCATGAGAATGTATTTTTGAATATCAGAAAATACAGCCTCAGTAGCAAGACCTTTTGGGACTATTTATTTATGTATAGTTAAGGTTTGCATCCTGTATGTGTTTCGTGGTGATTGCTTGTAGGGAAAGAAAATATTTTTATACATAATGCAGTAGTGCACAGTTCATACAAGCAGATATACTGGAAATTAAACCACGAAAGAAAGTATTTCTTTACACTATTCTCTGTGGTGTGCTGCAAATATACGGTTTCCTAAATTATACCTGGGCATGTCCAATAGGCACATTATTAGATGTTTCATATAGAACTTCACTGGCTGTGCAAAAACGCAGGACGTATCATTACCGGTGTAGCTTCAGTGACCTTGTTTAAAAAAGGAACATAGTTTTACGTTGCATTATTTTCAATATCTTTTCAGTTTTCAGTACAAATAATAATAAAGAAAACATTGTTTTCTTTAATCTCACTTCTCTTTTGTTAGCTTCCTCTTTCAGACAAATAACCAAGCCAGCATCATAGGAACAGGAGTAAACAAATTTAAAAAAAAATACTCCTTTCTTGTAAGCACGCTAATTAGCTATGTACAATACCTTCAGCAGGTTTCAGTAGAAGGAAAGTAGATGATACATTTGCCTGCAGAATTTTTTTTTTCTCAGACTGAGTGTTTTTTTTTTTCATTTAAGACAAGTGAGTTTCAAAAAATATTTTATTTCTATTCTTTTGCCCAGTACTGATTTAAGAAAAGAAAGCCTTGTTACAAAATAAATGAAAATGGCTGAAAAAAAAAAGTATCCCGATATGCTGCCAAAGAAGTAAAATGCATTATCAAGTGATAAATGCAGGAGATTTTTTTAATCTCTCCCTCCTCCTCCCTCATCACAATTAACTACTTATGAAGTATGCCAGATTGACAGCCCTGGAGACAAAATGTAACACTGCATGGGCCAAAACAGTATTAAACATCTGCCTGGTAAGATGGTTCAACTAGGAACAGAAGTGATCACTTCGGAAGTATGTCATCTCCAAGCATTAATCAGACCCACTGAGCCCATGACTTCCCTTCTGAATTGTCCAACAAAGACACCTTTCTATCAGTTACTACCTCTGCTGGCATCAAAGAAGGTTCTGTGATGTGAACAAATTTTTACTTACAACTGAGTGGAGGTAAACTCTTTTTTTTTCCCTAAATTTAATTTCTGTTCCTGCTTCCATTTTTCCATTTTAACACAGAATTAGAACATAATAATTACAAAAATACTCATGGCTGTCTATAGCTCTCTAGCTCCCTCCCAGACCACCACCACAGGACATGAGAAGCATAACATGAAATATTTTTAGCTGTAGTATTTCTGTATCCTACCAGAATATAAAGAAAAGATTATTTCTGATGAAGATTATTTAATCATACTTTATATTTGAGTGTGCCCATGTGCATATGATCTCTTTTCACCGAGATGATGGAAAACAGAACCATTAATTCATATTCTGTAAAACTGTTAACATTGTGAATTCCATTCTTTCCTCGGAGTGCATAGTTGCACTCGTAGTTATTACTAATTAAGTGGTTCGCTAGTATACAGAAGCCCTTACAAATATCTCCTCTCTGCTGGCAGAGCCTGATATGACTGGGTATGACTGGGATTTGTAGGAGCCTTTCCTACACACCAGTGTGCTTTCAGCCCTCTCCTGCAGTCAAGAGTGCCCCTTCCCTGGGTAAATGATTCTTCCTGCAAGTGTCGACAGCTCTGCCAGACCCTGTCAGTGTTTCACATATACAGACCACCAAATTAACAGTACATGCAATGTGCTGGAAGTTTTCCAATTGTCCTTCTCTTCACTTTGTTTTGCTTCCACCAACAGCCTCTCTCCTATCAGATATGGGCTGTTAGGCAATGAAAGTATGCTGTTTCAACGGGTCTGTGATGAGAGTTACAATGCGTGGTCCTGATTTTTAGAAACAACAGCCATCCTTATTTCCAAGCAAGGTCTATGGGTGCTACAGAAAATCAGACCCTGCACAAGCTCAGAAGAGAAAGCAAAGTGATGTCTATTTGTACCTTTCTCTTCTGGAGTATTTGCATGGATTCTGTGAGTCAGGTCAATGCAACCTTTCCTACCACCTTTTTTTTTTTCTACTTAAAAACAGTGGGCTTTTTCCTTAGAAAATAAATGTCTTTGTTCCACATACGTGTTTGCACAGCCATCACTGCTGCACTGGAGTAGATATGAAATTGTTCATAGTTCAGTGAAAAGCTATTTTAAAATCAGTCCTGGTTCCACATATGCTATAAACATCCATTTTGATCAGTTAAAAAACATGGTTGCTTTTACTAAAAGCATTCTCTGGGATGATTTTGTTTTGATTGTTTAACACTGTTGGTGTTGAAAACAGGTATGTCAGCATTCGAAAGATGGTCCTAAGGCACTCAGATTTTTTTAACAGCAAGCAAAATTCTCATTAACAGGCAATTTTAAAAAGCAATAACATTCATTTTTTGGACTATTAAGCATATAGAGTGTTTATATTTCCAGCAAAGAATGAACTAATGGAAAATAAAATGCTGCCATGCATTAGTGCTACAGCATTGCAACATAATGTATGTAAGGTTGACTACAATTCAGCCTTTCAACAGGATTATACAAGATCAAAGCTTCTGGAGTGAGAACTATGTCACTTAAATGATCTAAAACAGTTTTAATGTTTTAGCTTGTCTTCTCTCTTTTTCTTTCAAATCAAAGCTTGTTTCTTGTTAATGATGTGTTAAACTAAAAAAACCAACTGTCGGTCTATATACCTTCCTAATTACAGGCAGACATGTTCGGTGTCACATCCGTTCAATACACAGCCAACTCCGTTTTTTTGCCTACCAGCCTTTGTGTTGCTGGTAGGGTTAACCATATCAGCCTAAAAATATCTACCCTTTTTGATGACTAAGTAACAGATCAGCACCAGGTCACAGAAAGGCAAAACGCCGTTCTTCAAAAGAAAGTCCCAGCAGGTAAGACAGGACTTCCTGCTCCCCGGCAGGCAGCTGTACTTACTGAGAAGGAGGGCTGAACTCATCCGCAGGGACTTGACTTTCCACACTCACCTTCCGCTAACTGACTTCTCTGAGAGAGTGATCATTCACTCTAGAAGGCCTGGTACGTGGTTATCCATCACTATCAGCACATCTCAAACTGTCAAACACCTCCCCTAGGACTCTTTCAGATGTTAGCTTAATGATTTTAAGTCACTAAAATTTCTTCTGAATTTTTATGCCCATGGGCACAATGCCAATGTCAAAAAAAATTCTGTACTTTTGAAAAAACTATTAATGAGATAATACTGAACCTCTTCTTTAGTCAGTTGTTAATCAGTATCCAAAAAAGACCCAGGAAATCAAAAGCAGTCTTTTGGCTTCACGACGCTCAGAATACGTTCCTTTCTGTGACTACTTTCACAATCACATTGATTAATTTTTTTAACAAACTCAACTCACATTTTACTTGCTTTAACTCCTACCAAAGCCCGCAAAGCAGAAATTTCAACTCATCTGTGCAATCCTTGTCTCTCAGTTTATTATCACAGACCCAGATGTGCAGAGGTTCTTTCAGGCTTTGCAGGTGCAGTGCTAAGCTCTCGCTGCCTAGCAGCCTGCCCTTCAAAGCGACCACTGATAGGAGAAGGGTCACTGCTCCATCGTACACCGTACTTACTGCTTGGCTATGGAGAATTAATTTGGTGTCAGTTTACTGCCTTTCCTCAATGTCACTAATATTGCACATATGCTTTCGCACAATCGGCAGATGCGGCCGAGGAAAGACACAGAATCAAACTCGGTAGGAAATCTGCTTGCAAGGGGTATTAATAGAAAAACCACATGCAGGAACAATTTAAGTACCTTTACTTCCTTGAAGAGACAATACTGCTGTCAGGAAAAATTTCAAAAGCAAAATAAATGGTATTGTTAGAGACATAAAAAAATAGTGTCCCCTTCTCTCCTTTCTTCCCCCTCCTTTTTTTCGCCCCTCCAATTTCATCCACCATTTTGATGGAGGAAAATACAAAGTATTTTGGCCATAATGTCGATTAATCAGGTTGTCTGCCCTTTTAGAAATAGGCAACAATTTTTTTTTATTTTTCCTCGTAAGAAAGTTAGGTTTTGCTGGGGGGCCAAAAGTCTTCCTAAAAAGAAATTCATGCTATACATAGTTACCCAAAATTAAAGAAGAAAAGGACTATTCTGTTTTAGAACTGTTATCAGATATCTTATCTCAAAAATCTATCACCATCAGAGTGCTTTAGCTGCCTATTAACAAGAAATTATGCTTAAACTTATGGAGTAAAGAGACAAGTTCTCTAAATTAACACTTCAAAAGAGCTGGCTGATGTCAAAAGACACACAATGGGCACAGCATTTAACCCATGTGTTTTTCTGGCTTCTAGACCTCCTTCTTTGGAAATCGTTATGGAAAGTGTAGAACTAGCAACCTTTGACTTTGATATGTTGCAAAATACCTCCACAGCACATTCAAACTCTGCATAAGCTTCCAGCCTATTGATATGCATCAGTTAGAAACAGCAGATTTTGTCGTATTCTCCTGTTTCTTTTAGTGAGACTGCCCTCGAGGCAATTTACAACATCTGCTGTGAACACATGAAATCCTTCTCACTGAAAAGTCAGCTTGCCACTTGGTTTAATGGAGCCAAGATATCAGACTTGTTCAGCGGAGTCAGGCACAGCTTGGACAGTCAACAGTGTAAAAATCAGCGAGTCAACAAACTTTCGGTATAAGAAAAATGAGAGAATCAGACACAGAAATTAAAGCCACAAT
>VYZW01014801.1:114605-135349 GCA_013401315.1 Balaeniceps rex | reverse complement strand
AGATGTATGCCCCACCATACTCACATGTCAGATGAAGCCTCAGGGACTTGGCTCCCCATCTATATGAATGGTGATAATACCATATCTACCTCCCAGGCATGAGGATCTCCACACTCAGCTTTGGGAAGCTCATAGCTAGTGTGGTAATTCTGACAACCATGTAATAACCTAAAGTTAAGACGTAAGTCTCATGGAAAATCACCATGTCAACACCTTAAAGTGCTTCTGAAGTCACCATTTACTATACTCTGCATTCTCCAGTTTGTTTGGCTTTAGAATTCATCTCAGGCAGGCTTGGTTTGGTTTCAAAGTCTAGGCTGAATGTCTCTGAAGGATTTCCTTCACCTAACAAATGCAGAACTCTGCACCAGACAGCACTTGGCCAGGAAAAGAATCAGTCATGATAAGCCTGCATAAATATTGACTCTAAGTCACAGACTTGCTGATGCCTTATGGAAACATGACAACTCTACTTTCACATCATGTTGTCATAACTTTTACCTTGTTTGTCATCTTTCTGGTGTCTGTTGGGTTTTTCACTGTTTTGGAATAAAAGCCATGATCATTGCCCTATAGGGCAATGCACCTTCTTCCACTGTCCCTTTCTAATGCTTTTATCCCCTCTTACATCGCAACTAAGTACTACAGAAATATTGCAGATTAATAGCTTATGAAGACTAAGACGTTGACTATTATGAAGCAAAGGCAATGCTGTGAAGAACTGTGATTGCAAACATACAGTTACCTTAGTGGTTCAGAGAGGCAAACAAGTGATCAGCTATACCTGGTAATTACTACCATCTCCTTTACAGAGAAGCAAGGAAAAGACAGTCTAAGTTATGGAGACTACAACAAAACCACAGAGATAATTTCACATGCTGTTTTTTAAAAGTAAATTTCCACTACAGTAACTAAATAAGAACACGCCTGTGGAGAAGGAAATAAAAGAGAGCCCTCATAACTCATGTTGTAATCCAAACCCAAGTTCTCCTCCTAAATCTCAATGTCTCCAAAATCTAGAAATGCACAGATGCACTAGTGCTGACCTGTGGTTTGGTTTATCCTTGGGATAGGGTGCCAGAGGCGAAACAAACAAACAAAACCAACAGGAAACCGTGAGATTCAGAATGGCAGCAGCTTAGCTTCCCCACAGCTGGCAGAAGGCAGGGAAATGTACAGGATTCCAGTTCTGACCAGTCAAGAGATTTAATCAGTAGAACTACTTTTTCAGAGAGGCCCATGTAGGTCTTTAACACTATATCCAATTAAGCCAAGATCACGCATAACATCAAAGAGGGAAATCACATGCTAGTAAAGGGCATGCCAAAAGGTTATTCATTAACTAGAACATTCCCGTGGCAGAAGTTTTGTAAACACTTTGAGAAACTGAATTTCCAAGCCTAATAGATGCCCATAAAGCTTATGAAAGACACTACAGTGCTATATCCAAATTCTGCGTATGTCTGCTCAAGAGTTGTGAAAGCACTGTGGTATTTTCAATGGTACATATTCACAGTTAGAGTATGTTTTTAAAATCTAAGAATGCTATCAGTCAATGATTTCCTTAGCCACTGAACACAGGCAGGGGTCACATCTCAAGTCTATTGACTCCAAGCTTCTGATTCAGTAAGAAAAAAGGAGAAAGATCTAGGAGAAATATCTAGGCGGCAGTTCTGTGTCCTTGCTCTATAAGGAACAGCTTGAAAAAGACCACTTGCCATTCTAGCTCTACTACACCACACGCACTCAGCGAGCCAGAAGGTTTCTGCCTCTCCCAAGCCACCCCTCAGCAATTCAGATGATAGCATAATTTTCAGACAGCATAAAGCACAGTGGGCTGATGCTTTCAACAGAGGGCCCACACCTGTACATGTGTTCTCTCAATGTGCAGCAGAGGATCTCCGTCCTTCCAAAACGAGTTCTGAGTTTATGGGCTATACTCATCAGAAGGGTCAGTTAAGGTCAAAGGAATTGATCTCATCTTAGGATCTGGATGAGAATTTTAAGCAGCTCTCAATTCTACATCAGTAATTCATTGACAGTGAAAGTAACAGATCAGGTGAACAGCTTTCAACAGCAGGGCTGGGAACAAAGGTCCTGGAATAACACAAAGAAGTGGCTGTCATGGCCACGTAGCACTTAATACGGCATTTTAAATTATTATTTTTTATCAGCCTTCTGCTCTGGTGTTCCCCAGCACTAAGTGCTGTTTTGAGTGGATCAAAGGCAGGGAGTATTTTCTTCTATACAGTATTTTCTAATGTACAGGAGATGAAAAATCACACCAAAAATAGCAGTGCCAGAATTTTGTTCCCACCTGACTCATTTTCTTTCCTTCCAGCCTTCTCCTACCCCACAGTCAGTGTGATGCCAGTAGTAGATAAGGTAAGATAAACTCCTGCCCTGGAGTTTAGCACAGCTGCACACTAGAGGTTACTACTTAGAAAAAACAACTCTGAAATAAGAGCAGAACTAGCTACAGGCTGGAAAGGAAGGGAGGCAATTTTAAAAGCATCACTGGGAACTTACAACAGTCAATCACATCAGGTCCTGCACCATTTCTCTGGCCGTTCCCAATGCCACCTCCTCCTCCTCCAAAACTCTGCTCACCCAAATTCACCATGCTATTCAGTGTTCTCACCACTGCATGCCAGTAAAGTTACCCTCAGGTATTGCTTTCTCCACTTACCCTGCGTGTGCTCTCAGGAAGTTCCTGTGGTGGTACTTAAAACAGAGAGCATCTTCTCTAAATTGGATTTTAAAGACGGTTGGCTCTGTCTCTGTTCAGATGCTGCCCTCTGAGCACTGACTTCTCCTATGACATGACCTCCAAACAGGTCTGACATTTAATTTTTTGGTGCCTATCACAACGCAGCTTTGATCTGGATTTCCAGGAAGGCTTCTACACCTTCTATCACTGGTGAAGATAATGATATATCTCTGTCTAAACATCCAATATCATGATTCCCTTGTAGTACTTCCAATGACTAGCCAATGGTTGTCCCTGCTAATTTTATTTTCTGCGTCGTGTTGCACAGCTTAGAACTAACCTGCTTTATGCAAGTATGGGCTAGGTTTGCAGAAGGCTAGTTTTGCCTTTTTTTATAGTTAGGTATAGAATCTGCAAATGAAGTTGTAAGAATTCAGTATGCCAATTAATAAGACAAGTTTAGTTAGCCTAATTTGCCTGTGCAACCATAGTAAAGGCTTGATGGGAAGTCCAGTTAATGTTCATCTTTCTGTTGACTTCAGTGGGACGTAGACCCAGCATTCTGCAGCTCTGATCTAGGGGCCTTGTGACAATGCTCCTGACAAAAAACTTGTATAAGCAAGCAACTGAAACAAACAATATGTAGAGGAAAGCAAATTAGCAGCATGGCCTCCATCATTCTGTCCTCTGCCCCAAGCGCTGCAGCTTCACTTGGAGTTTTAGACATGAAGAGTTTCTGTGTCAGAACATACGGGGAAAGAATCAACAGCTGAAGCTCTTGGAGCGGCTAAGGCTGCACCTCAGGCACAACGGCAGCTGTCTGCAAAATTATCAGTTAATCCTTTATTCGATTCCAAACATTTCTTAAATAGTTAACTGTATAAACGGGGCACAGACAGCTCTAATACACACCGATACCCTGAAATGCACTAACACACTTCATACAGACACATCCACATCCTCCTGGCCAGTCTCCAGAAGGACTGAACTCCAGCAACCAAGGGAAACACTGGCCTGGGGGAAGGGGGCTACAGGGGGCAAACAGTTTTCAATGCTATCTCAGCTGTGAATGAGAGCTGATCTCTGCTGTAGTTCTGCGGTGAATCCCTCACTGGTTGTGATCCCGTGTTTCAAGGCATCACCCCTTACTGCCTGCGCACACAGCCCTCAAAAGCAATGACGCCACTACATCACTACTGAGTCTTGTGAGCAAAGAGCTGCATGGTCTTGCAAAAGGACAAATGGCAGCATGGAGGAACAGTTTAGGGAGGAGCAGGAGATGAAGATGATTGTATTTGTATAAGCCCTGTGTAAGATCATTTCTCACGCTTCAGAACAACATGAAAATTTAGCCCTTTCACTTGGATTTCTCTGTCCAGCATAGTTTTTAAGGCAGCACCAATATTCTCTTCTTCCCCCACACAAAGTTTTTGTCTTCATCATAGAGGTAGTTTCCCCCTACCCGTTCCAAGCACCGTGGCACCTTATCATCACTTGTCATCTCTCTCTCTCAGACATGTGTTTCCCTTCCAGTGCTTCCAGCTGACATATTTTGAAAGCCAGCCTCCTGTTTGCCCTCCTCCCCCCAGTACTGCCATGCTCTGCTTCAACAGGAGTATGTGCAGTGCAGAAGAAAACTGGCTTTAAACACCTCTATGCAGCAGGTGGAAAGGCTGCAGGGCAGCAGGATGAAGTGGCGATGCAGCACTCGCAACAGACAGTGCATTGTAGGGCTACACTTCAATCCATCAGAAATCTCTGAATCGAAGGACTTAGTCTTCTACACAGATGCACATTTATCATGTTACTTTGCTCCCTCTCTTCTCCCCCCTCCTCCCACACAGACAAAATGCAAACCCAAACTCTTTTCCCTGATGTTCTGCCAAACAAACAGGCGACTCAGAGCATCACAGGTCTGATTCCCCCACTGCTCTCACTGATTTTTGCTCAGAGGCTCTGCAATAATCTTGTTTCAAGCCACCTCATTCAGGCAGCCCATTCATGGGCTATTATGTAGAGGAGACAGTATCAGCTGGCCAGCTACAAACAAACGAACAAAGAAGTAAATAAATCATTTGTGGAATGTAGGCACTGCATTGTTTAATACCCTTTGTTTAGGTACTCTCATCTGCCCCTGCACACACAGCCCCCTTGACTTCTCAGAAACCATGGCTTCACTAGCAAAGCAGAACGCAGTGACAGAATAGACCTACCTTTACGGAAACTAAAACACCGTTTAATTCTCCTATAAGTAGTTTTAGGAATGAAAGGAGCTGCTGCTAAGGCACCTGGGCTGCGGACTCCAGCATTTCTGTCTTCAGGCATCATCCAGGCCAGAGCCCCCACGTCCCTCCAAAGCTTTCCTTTACCAGCTGCATCCAGACGAAACACTATGACTGCTCATCGTTACTGACTGCTGAGGAGTTTTTATAATAGTGTATTTTCCTCTGGAGCTAGGAGATTTGTGGTCTTCTAGATCTTGGGTAGGGCTTGAAGTGATTTTAATGTTCTCTTCCCCGCTTCAATTTTGCTTTGGGGAACAATTTCCTTCTGTCTATTTCCTTTCGTTTCTTTTATTTCCTGCAGTGAGACAACTGTCTATTATGCAATGTCACAACAAAAGACTTTCAGTAAAAAGATATATCTTCCATTCAAACAGAAGTGCTGCACAGACAGAGGGGGAGAAAGACCTCTCCCTCCCAGCTGGAACAGGGGGTTGAGTGGCAGAGACTCCGATTCCACAGGAAAAGGTCAGCGCTTTGCGGTGTGCAAGGGGAAAGAGAAGAACAATACCATAAAGGCCACTGAAGAATCCTCTGGGACACGATACTCCTTGCTGGATCCCTTTATCGCTGCAACCGAGAAGCAAAACCAGCAGCCTCTTCGCCCGAAAGGCTCTCTGTCCATAACAGATTCCTTTCAAAAGACCTTTTAAACACCCAGCTCCCTGTCTGATGTTCTCATGGGCTTCTCGCTTGCTTTATTGCCTTCGAACTACCAGAAGCTCTCATGGGAGAGGTGCGTCAGATGCAGCAGCAGCGCATCTTTGCCGGCAGGATCCTGGGGAGCTGCTGAGGAATACGTGCCTCCACACGGGGATGCTCTGCTTGCTCACTCCCTCCTGGTCCCACGCCTGGCAATGGCAGCCACGGCTGCTGCTGCTGCCTGCGCCAGCCCCTCGCGTGCAGCAGGTGCAGGAAAACGACGTAGAGGAGGGAGCCGCCGCAACGCAGATTTGTCTGCTCCTCTGGGTGACTTTGAGTTGACTTCAGGCGGCGGTCCTGTGCGGCAGCTTGAAAAGCAAGCAGGCTGTTCCTGGCTCCCGCAGGAGGTGCCAGACCTTACACTACTACCCCTGCTAAAATGCTCATGCTCCTTCTCGCCTCCTCCCTCCCCCAGTTGCAAGCTCTGCAATTAAAGCTCAGGCCTTTCCCTCCTGTAAAAAATTGCCTTTTTAATCTAATCAGGAAAGGAATTTCATGTGCAAACAGGCATTACATGCCCTGGCTTCATTACATTTCTTTTCCCTTTCAGAATTTTTTCCACAGTCACCTTATTCTTTTGGTGCAAAACCCAAGCTGTTTCTGATCACCTTAGCACATTCCCACCTGCCCCCCTCCCACCGTCTCTTTCTAGCACAGGTTAACAAATAACAATTTAATGATATGGTTAATCATTTACAGAGCTCCTTGCTCTGGTACCAGGAGTCCTTTCCCACTGCCAGACAAACTTTAAATATTAGCGGCTCACCAAGGCTCAGACACATCTGTTGCACGTGCGCACACACACACAGCTTGCTTACAATGCTTGAAAGAACCAGAAAATTCAAATATGTTACTCAAAGTGGTACTTGACTTGTATGACACCAGACTATTGTGGTTTACCATCTAGTACTGAAATTTAGGAAGCTGATATAAAACTGGTGTTTTGATTAATCAGCTGTCTGAAATAATTTTGTGTTGCAAATAATGACTTGTTATTGGCTAGTCATCATCATGTGACTGCAACTTTTCTATATCTTGTTTATAGCTAATGTAATAGATAAAAAGATTTTTAACTTCAGCGGCTACAGCTCATAAAGGCAGGCTCTTAGACAACTTAAGCCCGAGTGCCCTTCTTTAGAAGGGTCAGACTGTTGCAACAGCTGTAGCAACTTCCATGTAGCAAGGGATAATAAAAATATGAGTGTGTCCGGCCATACATAATTACAGAACAGTTAACAGGGCTTATTAAAACTTTTTAAGATAGCTCAGACTATCAACTGAAGTAACAAGCAGTTAATAAAACGGGGGACATGCTAGAAACACAGTTCTTACTGGTGACACATCCCATGATACTGCTGTTGCCTTGTTATCATGGTCAAACCTTCTCCGTGAACACTAAACCCAAAATAATTTTGTATATATTCTCATGTCTTCCAGAGAGTTAACTGTTTGATTCCCAATACAAATAACCCTCAGTATTTGCTCAAGATATCCAATAGGAAAAACAAAAAGAACATGCTTAGAAGTGTTTTAACTACAAATGAATTTAAAGAGTAATTCAAGGATTGCACCCATCTATTTCATGCAAATCAGCGTGCCAAGTCTTCAGCGAGGTGCTTCCCTCAGTAATTGGCATGAAACACTCCTACAACAATGATGGTGTCCTGAGAATTTTCATGGTGGCTCGAAGGATTCCCAGCTATAAACCAGAAATAGCTCTTGCCCTATAAAAGCAAATGAGGGGCTGGTGAAGAAAGCATAGGGTCAGGACTCAGGAGATTTGTTTTCTATTCATAGCTCTGTGCATGGACTTGGGCTAGAAATAGAGTTTCATCTAATCTCAGCTCCCCGCCTGTAAAACACAGACACTTCTCCACTTGCAGAAGAACTGCAAGGTTGCCTTTCCTCATTATTTGACACAGAAAGATACTGTGGTGCTGGAAGCCAAGTACAAAACCCACAAAGATACCCTTCAAAAAATCCAGTTCTGTTATGCCCCCAAATTTATTATTGCCACAGTAGTTTATGCTGCTACTGGACTGGAGTAAGAGAACACTGAGGAGTTCAACATGAGGCCTGCTCTGCAAAGAGAAAGCTGGGGATGGGTAATCCTCGTGTTATATAAACAAGCAAATTTCTTCCCTAGCCTACTTGCAGAAGACTGTGCTCCTCCCACCTCCCCTCTCCCAAACCAACTCAATATGCCTATAGAAGATCACGCCTGTTAAGACAAACCTTTCACTATGTGGGTTTTGGAGTTTGGGTTTTTGTTTTGTTTTTTAACCATCCTCCTATAAGACCTACATGCCCAGATCTAGGACTGTGCTAGCTTATTAACGTATAGGGCCAGATCCCAGTGAGATGACTGCTTAGCACCATCTTTCCAGGGCACATTTCCCCCGGAGGAGCCAAAGAGAAGACAGTCATGTTTGAAGAGGTGCCAGGCAGGCCCTAGCTGACCAAGTCCCTCAGCGCAGCCCACCAGCGAGGCCAAAGCATTCTCCTAAGAACTGTGTGACCTGAATAAAGCACAAAGGAAGAAGGCTTACAAGAAAAGTTTTGTTTAAAATGGTAGTTTCCCTCAGTCCCTCCCATGCTTTCTCCTGTGGTCTACCTGGCAGTTGAGAAAAAGACATTTGCAGTCAGCAATCACACTTTTCAGTGATACCTGCGCTTCTCAGTCATGAAATAGCACAGACAATCCTGCTTGACTTACTTTTCCACCAACCTGCAGACAAGACCAAAAAGCGTCCGATGCAATATGGGTGCTCCTTCACAATGGAAAACTATTTCTGTCCCCAAACTCGGAGATTTGAGAGCTCCAAGGAACAGACTGATTAACATACTGACATTTTGTGCAAGTATATCAATCATACTCATATTATAATAATACAGACATTATCACCAGAATAATAATGATGAAAATAATAATAATTTGCAGCCCATTCAACATGAGAGAGCTTTTTAAAACGACAACTAGACATCTGACAATAAATTTTGACCCAGTACTACTGAAATTATTGGGTATGCCAATCAAAAGAAAAAGAATCTATCCTATACTGCTAGTGCTAATATTCTGAGGCTTATATTAGAGTACATGGCTTTACAGAATACTATCGCTGGTCTTAGCTGTCACTTGCAGGACAATAACTGACAGCTTCTTATAACAGGCATTTATGACACATATGGACGGTCTTTTAGACCAAAGAAAGTACCCTGCTTCTCCCTGAGGGAAAATGGATTTCACAGAAGACCAACTTTCTGTGAAAACTTCCCCTCACCTTGTTAATGCACTATCGTGTGCTATCCTCATCAAGGGAAGCGGTTCCAGACAGTTTAAAGACAGTTTAATTGAGCCCTCTGCATAGGAACATGCCCGATATCTGCATTGCAAGTGAAAACTGCATTGCAAGTGAAAACAAACTCCCCTTTTTTTTTGAAAGATCTAGACCATTCTCCTCTTCACTTCAAAACTCTGGCTGTGACTGAGTGACGACAGAAGAACCCTTATGTGTCTTCGTGTATCTGGGAGCCTTGCATGTTCCCTCACTGACTCACCTCCTCCAAATGGCGCCCATATAACCCTGCGAATGGATTTCACCCAATCCTCCATGTCATTCTGCGTGCTCGCCATAAGAAGGTACGTCTCATGATTAGCTGTCATCCGCTCTCGGTCTCCTCCTGCAAGAGAAGATAATTGTACTTAGAAACCCTTTTGCTTTCCTGCCCAGCTAAGTTCCTGCCAGACTGACTGCTGAAAGCAGTAATAGCGGTTCCACAGCAAGCAGACACGGATACTATGCAGTGGAGTGTTTATCATCAGACATGGCATGAAAATAAGGTCCTGTAAGTACATTCCCCATCAGACAGCGAGAAGTGGTCATGCTTCCAAAAGGAAATGAGAGGATAAATGTCATCGGTAAACAAAAACAGCCCCATGCCGTTCCAAGAACCACAGGGGCCTGCACTAATCTGTAACTTCATAAACACACTGGAAATTTTGCAGCAGTTATTGTACCATGACAGAGAGAATAAACACAGAGAGATAAGCATGCTTTAAATAAGTAGGGATGACTCCATTTTTATTTTCAGGAACGTAATGCTTCACATTCATGGCAATGACATTTGATACACCCAAGTGTTGCTGCGAATCTCTAAGGAGAAGGCAGCCGACGCTAGCAGCTGACATGGTACAACCCACTGCCTTGGACGGGTCTGATGAGGTTACATTAAGAGGGAACACACTGCCTTATTATGCTTTATTTAAAGGATGGGCTGACATGAAGAAAGTCAAAACCAGAACTTGGCTTGCCACAGCTCCAGGTTTTCACACTTGCAGTACTGCTTCACCTCCATCCTAATGGGTACTATGTTAGTGCGAGAGCACGTGGGGATTCAAACCACCTTTCCAGCAACTGCAGAAGGAGCAAACCCTTCCAGAAAGATAGCGCCAGGCATTTTGAAGCCCTTTCACTTTAGAGAATTAGGACACACAGCTGTAAAAGGAACTTAATTGAAACTTGGCAAACACAAAAGCCAGATTTTCCCAGACACGGGCAGATTCTACTGAAGACTTATTCTTAAGGTTTACATTATTATGCAAAACTTGAATTTGAACTTGGAGGTAAAGAGAGCCTCTGGTTTTCTACAGTCAAAATACAGCCATTCGTATACCATATGTTCGCCAAAAAGACATCCAAAGAAGTAATGCAACAACCTGAAGTACAATACATTTTAGACTATACCACAGTTTAAGTCTGAAGAACACTACTTTTTTTCTAAGACATAGTTAAAAGGTAGGGATAACCTATTTTAAGTGCCAACACTAGAGAAATATCAACATGAGCTAAACTGCATTTTATTTTTTTGGAATCTTTTCAGTGACTAGTATAAGAATTGGTACAAAACATGGTCTTACTTCTATGATATGTTCCATCATATTTAGCTTTCAAGAAGCAGAGGATCAGGGTATGGGGAGCAGGAAGCATTAGCATCCCAAATGGTAGCCCTCCACATCAACCCTGCCCAGCAGAAAGCACATAGTCAGGCGCTGGAAACTTACTCCCCATCTCTACCTTTTACATAGCCATCTTGACCAGAACGAGGACAGATCTCTCTCATTCAAGCATGAAGAGTAGACATGATACTGTCTACAGTCTACTTAAACTGGCATATTTTACTTATCATCTAGAGTTCTCATCCTGAAAAGACCCAAAAATAAAGATACAAACAGAAAGCCTCAAAATATTGTCACAGCTATTAAATATAACAGTAATAAATATAGAGAAAAAACATGCAACACAGTTGCGCCCTTTTTGTGGCTGATAAAACTGAAAAAATTTATTTATACTATCATATTGTACTGTACCTTTTTTTTTTTTTAAATGGACCACGATCCTTGCCGTACAAAAAGAACAAAAAGATGCATTCACACAAAATACATATCAGATCCAGGAATAAAACAAGAGGTGACCTGATTTTCTTACTAAAGAGACAACAAAAAAGATGACAGCCATAGCCAAGTGATGGTCCTACTCTCAGGTGTCTGTCAGATTGCTCCATATTCTTTTAATAGCCTGCATGTTTAAATTCAGCAGATTATGTGAGATTTACTCAGTTATCATGTTATGACAAATTGGAAGGTGTTCTCCAGATAAACTGGATTAATCGCGCAAGTGTAGATAGTTCATTTACAGTGCAGATTCCAGAGCAGTACTCTAAATAACTAACGTGGGTAAACACCCACTCAGCTAATACACAATTAATCCGTGCTTACTTTTGCAGAGAAGGAAAACATAATGTTTGGTTACATTATTTTTTGGTATGAGAAAGCGAAGCTTTCCTAACAAATGGAGCTTCACCATTTTATAGCAATTCTGGATCTGTCTACTTTGTAATTCGACTCCTTTCTTTCACACCACAATATCAGATCTTGCAGGGTTCTTCTACTCGTGCATTAATTTAGTTATTTTTCAAGAACCAAAGCCTCGCTAAAAGATTTTTGGGGATACAATAGCACATGTTAGATTTGTGTTTTACTGGGAACGTTAATTTTTAATCAGACTATATTTTAAATACAAAATTAACAAGATCAGGGGGACAGACAAGAAGAAATGATGCAAGACCATGATTCAGGAAAGAGCCATCTCAGATAAGTAATATCAGATAAACAGAAATAGAATTAGAAAGACCTTTCTGAATCTTCAGTAGGTCCACAGCACAATTCTGAAAGATGCTGTTTAGAATCTCCACTTCACTTTTTTTCTTCCTTATAATATTGTTATGATTATAATGAAGCATGAGTAGATCACAATCTACAAAGATCAGACATCTATTCATACCATAGATACCAGCATTAAGTACGTCAACTTGAAAATGGTGCTCAGCATGGAGTCCATTACAGATGTGAATGCATCCTTATTCTTCTCGTGTGGGTGCGCAAACAGCTCCAGATTATGCCTTCTTATTTTTCCTTTCCTGCATTTGCAGTCCAGGTATGCGAAATGCCTAATCCTGTGTGTTGCGGCCTGCTTGTGAATAGCCAGTTCAAGGGGCTGGAATATGAACTCCGCTTTTTTTTCATCTTCTCCTCTTGTTACTTTGCAGGTGTCACAGGACCTGGAAGGAGCAGAACCCAGTCCACCTGACCAAAGAAGTCAACCCTGGCATATTCAAGATGAAAAGCTGCTGTTTACAACTGATGTGTATATTCTGTTTCTTCCAGCCTCTGGTAACAGCCAAAAGTAATTGGATCTATACTGTTTTTCAAAACTACAATGTAATATCACGTATTTTTATTCCTGCAGCCCTAACCAATCCATAATGTTTTATTTTCTTAGCAGTATTAGAAATGAATTCTAATTTATTGAAGAAATCTATCCATAACATCCATTTAGAGTGGAAACAGTGAAACAGCACAATACCATGATGACTCTTCCACTTCGAACAGGTCAGATTTCTCCTCCTGCCCCCTCTGGCACCAGCAATGACTCACAGGTTCCCAAGCGCTCCACCCTGCCTCCTTTGGGGGCTCGGTAACCAGTAAATACAGCCTGCTGCTGGGCTTCCCGATCAGGGCAGCCTGCGACCGCTCAGCCCCATGCTGGCTGCAGCTTTGTGCACCGAGCCAGCGCCGCTTTGATACCAGCAAGGCGAGGTATTTTAAGAACTCTTGCCAGCAACCGGAAAAAAACAATTAAAATACGGACAGGCCAATTCCTGCAGGGATCCGCTCCGCAGGGGAAAAGGGAGGGAACAGCCTGCGCTTGCTCAGGCAGCACCACACCACACACTCGGAAACACATGAAGAGGCGGTGACTGAATTTAAGGGTGATTGTTTCCTGAAATACCAGGCTCAACAGCTCTCCTGCTTTTTATCGTCCATCAATTAAATGTGAATGCACAGACGTTCTGCATTCCGCTGCGGGGGGGGAGTCGTGCAAGGTGTTTTTTCTTTGTAGTCTCTTCCTGCCTAACCCAACACCCTTCTCTTGCCTGAACGTACCCATGCTGAACTCCGAATGAAATATTTGCTTGTCCTTTTAAAAGCATCTTGGATTTCTTGCAAACAGTAGTTCCAGCATTCTTGAGAATGGAATGCAAAGGGATTAAATTCATACCAACTGTTTAAAAGAGAATTTTCTTCCAGGAGGAACATCAAAAACTAGGATTAATCTGATTTTTCTGAGCTGAGAATGTCATGGTCAACCTCAAAAGAATATTCACATTCCAACAAAAAAAATTTGGGGGCCAATTTAGAAGTGAAACAGTTCCCTACTCCCTTGTGCATTTCTCTTAGCCACAGTTTCTGAAACCCTTGCTCTCAGCTCAGGAACTGAAAGATGGTGAAAGGCAGACTGGCATTACAACAGAACCCACCGGGTTTTCTTTATAGAAACATCCTCCTGCTTGGATGCTTCACATTTGTTTCCTAAATTTTTAATTTCTCAGGAGAGTGCTAAATAGTAAAATTTTAGCCTTCTAACGTTTCAGATGAATACACTAAATGCACCTCCATATGGTATTCAAATAGGAACTCCTGGCTACTCGTCACCTCACAAAAAAAAAAATCAAGCCATATACTTACAAAAAGATTTAGGAGCTGATATTCAGACATTAATTTCTGAAAATCTTGCCTGAGGAGTCCTTTGTTTTCTTTCTATTGCACCCTGTTTTCACTTTATTTTCTTAATTTTTTTAGCTTGTCTTTCAAATAGTTCTCGCTGCTATATGGTCTGGAATTCTCTTCAAGCTACTACTGTCCATCACCGTGTTTCTGCATACATGCACTGAACAACACCGCACTCTTCTCCCACACATCCCTGTATCACCCAAAGCCCCATAGCTGTACCAGCCTTTAAGGTATGTAGGCTAATCTTTGTACAAGTGATATCCCACACAAATTGTTTGCAACTCAAACGCACACATCTGTGTTTTGCATAAATCTTCCAAGTGTAGGCTGATCTAGAAGTAAGTGCCATCCCCGTGTGCAATGAAGCAGGCATGTTCTTCTCTGTTTCGATGCATGATAAGACTATGTGATTTATAGTTCCTGATCAGGACTCCAGTTAGTATTTCTTCACGAGCAAAACACCAATAATTGTGATAGAATTCATGACGCTTCCACTACACTTTGTGTTCTTAAATTTTACCCTATGCTGCAAATGAACTACACATTAAGTGACATATTTAGACTATTTCTCTGGGAAAAAACCCTGCATTTCGTTCATCAACTTTCATTTTACAGCATTTATATTCAGACTTTTTAATCCTAAACAGAAATCATCTCTGCAAGTTGTAGAGGATACTCGAATGTCAGAGACCAAGATGAACAACCTTATTCTCCTTTTTGTAATGAAACTCCTTGTTTAAGGACAAAACAGAAATTATGATTACCCAACCTTGATACTAACTCAACGCTAACCACTGCTACTTTAAGCATAGAAGTCTGACTTGACATACTGATGAGCTACTAAAAGACAGTTCAAATCCATACATGTCTGTCTTCCATATACTGACACTGGCAACTACAGGATCCATCCATCCTCAAGTGAGTCAAGAAACTCTATCATAGCTGTTAAAACTCACAATCACGCCCAGCTTTAGCGTAACGTAAGAACTCTTCTGCTCGCCCGTGCTCATGAATCCTGCGCATCCTGAGTCTGATGAAAACCATGCATAAGCATCTTTCGAGGATGATTCAGGTTCCTGCACTGAGGTGATATGGAACAATTTGCCCTTCAAACTGCCCTCAAACAGTTTGAGCACTAAAACGTTTTATATTCATTCCAACTGGGCCAGTGGAAAAACCTAACTACAAAAAGCCTGGTCAGAACACAGTTGAAATTTGCTAAGCAAAATGAAGGAGCTAAGCTCTGGGATGCAATTGTATTTTAATGAGATTTTAATGTCTTATTGGCTCTGGGATTCATTGAGAAACCTTTCTTCATAGCATGCGAGAATCTGTGTTGAAGGCTTAGCAATTGCTGCATCTCACATGACCAATTTAAAGAATAGAAAGAGACACAGCTACTTGAAACTTGCAATGTTTTTGAACTGCACAAACCGCTTGCTAAGCAGCCAAGCATGTGTTCTTACAGATGTGTTGGTGGAGAGGAAGTAAGGGCAATGAATTTCTGCATATCAGCTGAGGACTTATTTCTGATGATGCAGGTATAACAGAGCTTGCAGACAAGAGCTGAGGGGAGGGGGGGTGCGTGTGCACGTTTGGGTTTTCTGTTGTTTTGTTTGTTTATAATTCTTAAAAGCTGCTTTAGTCTGCACAAGCCTGGCATTGCTCCTGCTCTTCAGCACCCTCTTAGTTCAACTAGGATGAAAAGAGGAGTACATAGCCTAAGTTCAAGTCACTGCTACCTTTTTCTTTTACCACAAAATTAAGGTAGTCTGGAGAACCAAGTTCTTAATGATCATGCAAAAACTCATGTCAAAAAGAACAACCCACACTGTATGATTATCAGAGACAAATACTCTGTATTTATAGGAGCTTCAGGATTACTTCTGAAGTGACTGTTACAGAATATATGCTGTATCTTCTCATTAGAAGAGACCTGCCTCCATGGAAACTACACAGAACATTGCTGTATTTTCCGACGATACTCAACTTACTTAACATCCTTCATGACACAGCTTGTCTAAGACATATCTGTACCATGAAGGAGGAAAGATGTCCATGAACTGAAGATGGGATGTTGGACTTTGCGAAGCTGAAAATCAACCAGGGAGGCTAAGACCAAGGTGGGTGGCGGCAAGAAGAGCTTGAACTTGGAGTATAAAAGAGAGCATCCTGGAAAGGTCTCTATTTAAGACATTATCAGAGCCATCAGTGATAGAAACCCCAAGAGCCAGGGGAAATAGAAAACTAGCGCTAAGCTAGGCTGCACTGAGGAAGTTACAGGCTCCTTACATGCTAAACAATCCAATCCTAAAATGCCCAGTTGTCTTATCTTGCACTGAACTCCCCAGATACAAAATTGAATGTACAACCTGTCAACTTTTAGCACTTCATTCAGATCCACAAAAAATACCGTCCAGCTTAAAATCAAAGAGATTTGGCAATCATGTATCTTAGCTTATCACCTGATGATTTCTGAGATTTTGGGATCTGTGTTTTGAAGACCTTCATGACAAAACTGAGTAATTTTCCTAAAGAGGGGAATTAAGTAACTGCAAACAAGTCAATAATGAAGATACTGCTTTTTAAATACTTCAGTACAAATATCATTTTCTGCTGCTAGTATCCAAGCCAATCTTTTGCGTCAATAATCTTGAACAGTAGTTTTCTGCACTAAGGGTGTATTGGTTTGGGCACATTAGCGTTTCAACATAAAGGCTGCAGCCTAATTTAAGTGCTAAATGGCAAAAGACTACTAACACAAGTACATTCCCTGGTGGGCATTGTGCTCTATCATAATCTCCCCACTTGCAGAATGCCTGGAAGACAGCAGGGCTTTTTCAACAGAAAGAGTTGTTTTCATGAAGCTCTGCACCAGCTGCTGTTGGATACCTGAAATCAGGCTCAGGAAATGTATTCATCATGTGTAACACAATGAATACTCTGTACAGGTAGCTTTCTTCTGTGCTGCAGGGCTACAACTGCAGCACATCTGTCTATAAGAGTAAGTGTAGTGTCTTGCACAATAAAAGCGTAAAATCAGCGCCGTATTTAAGCATTGTGTATTGCACAGCTACCAAGTCTTTCTCCTAACATAATAATTGCTTATTGCTTAAATATTATTGCTTAAATACCTGAACAAAAAACTGTGATGCTTGCTCATCAGCAGTTATAACTGTGTTAGAAAGATGTCATTAATGAGGAAGAGAGATGTGAATTCAAATCATCCCTTGTACAATATAATAGCTCTGATTTTTTCAGAGCAGTTAATCTTTTCAGGCATGTCTCATTCTTCCTCTCCTCTACTTTTGCTGCCCTTCCTTTATTCCTAGTTTGAACTTCCACTATCCTTCAAACAAATTTCAGTTATCCACCTCATCCTCAGACACAGATCCCAAGTGGTACCTATTTCTGAGAGTCTGTTCCTCCTACCCTTCCCTGTCACTAAGATGCTGGTGCCAGCACAGTAACTTTTGTATCTTGCCCTTCCTCAGTGCTATTCCCACTTGAAAAAAAATCTAATCTTGCTCAAGGCACACCACCCAGAACATTTTGTTTACAGGTTGCTTTAAAAGGCCATCAAGCTGTGTGGACCCCATCACAGCTCTCCACCAGCCCCTGAGCAGCAGCACACATCACTGCCTTCCCAGTTATCAGTACCACGCAGAAGTCAGAGGCATGCTTCTTTTGCACTGCTGTTCATATTTTTCAGCTTTCCGGAAAAAACGTGGTCTGAATGGTCGTGTTTGCTGTTCTATTGTTGTGACTTTCAGCTGTTTTCAGAGTTGCTGGTAACATTTTCTGCATCCATTAATGATTCCACTTTCTTATTTATGCTGAAGTTCTGTGAAACCACACAACAGCAAAAAAATTTTTTTCTACATTTTTTTTCAGCCATACTGAGATGAAATCACATTCTTCTGCCTGTATGGAGAAGACTGGCGATGAACTCACAGAAGCAGATGGATGAGGGGAAAAAAAGATCAGATTTATAGTATGCAAGTTATACCTTTATAGAAAAGAAATTGCTTCAGTGCAGTTGACTGCAAATATCCTAAAACACACACTCTGGCATTAACATGAAACTAATCAAACATTCTGACAAAGCATATATTATAATTTTACTTGGTCTTGACAAACTATTACACTTAGTGCAGGGAAGCAGAGAAAGTATTTGGTGGATCCACAAAAGACACACTCAATATCACTTCTCAAGAAGGCTTCTCACTCCTTGTCTCTTGCAATGGAATCTCACATGGGCTTTTTTGGTAGGAAGATGTAGAAAATATAAATAAACAAAAAAACAGAGATCGGCCATAAGAAAGCCACTCCTCTATGTCCTTCACTGCTACTAGGATTTGAGACATATGCAATATTGATCCATTTATAGAAAAAAAAATTGCAGCCCACACTCATCTATGTACAGGTACAGTGCCATCACAGTGCCCCATTTTCAAAACTTCAACCATAAAGAGCTTTCCTCTAGAAATTANTGAGTTTTCTTCCCCCATTCTTCTGACATTGGTCAATAGTTTCCTGGGGACAGAGACAAGAAAGATTTGCTTTCTGAACTATAGCTTGGATTCTTACAGACAGCAAAACTCGCTTGTGACCTCCCAGAAGAAACGACATAGAGAGAAGAACATGGGTTTTTCAATTACCTGTGATGCTCAAATGTTTTACTGCTTTATTTCTACTACCTTCACATCAGGCTATGTCATTTCTACATCCAAATTGCAGTAACTGAGAGGAGTGGATTGCTGCAGCCAGGTCTCAGCTCTGTGGCACAGCATTTTACCCAGCCACTAACAACACAGGGTTGTATTTGATGCTATGCCTATAGGGTAGGTGATTTTAAGGAGGAATGCAGAAGACCTCCAGGCAAACAGACGTTAATCAATCAGATGTCAAATGTCCTCATCACTGAGGAATTCCACCGAGAAGACCTATTGTCTTTAATAAGAAGGCTTCACTATGGCAGTTGAAACCTTTTTCAAATGCTGTTATATCTATTCGTGAGAAATGGGGGAGGGCAGAACTACAGAAATGGCTCCACATTTAACTGCTTCATCTGCCCACTGGTTGCCATCTGATTGTTGGAATATTGCTGCAGTGTCTACAGACAATTTCTCAATTTTAACAGTTCTAACCCCCTGAAATTACTATTTTACTTGCTCCTTCCAATAACAGTTAAAATCTGTGGAAAAATATGGCTTGTCACATGACTTGCGAAGAGGGAATCAATATATATATGCTGCTGGGAAGGAGTGTGAGGGTCACAATGTCAAACATTAGTGGTGGTGCAACACTTAGTGTATGACTTCACTGTTNATTCTAAGAGAAAAGCATAAATACAAATGATTATAGCAAACTTATTTTCTCTGTCCTATGTGACACACCTTAAAGATAAATTACTGCACTCCTGTCATTTGACAATAAGAACCTTCTTTGAAGGTCAAGTTGGACACCCAAAATGACCATCACATTACTTGAAATTTGGCTGATCTCTTAAGTTTATTTTAGAGAAAGTCTCTGCAAATATATACTCATATCTACTTCTAAGGAGAGAGGGGAAAAAGCCCCATGCATTTGCAGGTCTAGACATAGTAAAAAATGTAGAAAAGTGCTTTAGAAGAAGTTGACTGCAAGGACTCTTGGCAAAAAGCAAGAGTCTGGAGCTGTTGCTGCTGGAGAGATGGCTGCCCTGTGCTACCAAATGCTTTCTTTGCTTTTCAGCCTCACATCATGAAGTGCACTGAAGTGCAAAGACTCAACTTGAAATGGATTATTTTGAAAGGTCAGCTCCACAGCACATATTTGTATAGCATTTGACCTAGCAGGAAATTAAAACTTCTGATGATTTTAAGTAAGGAAGGATCAATACCTGAATGGAAGCCCTCAAGTGTAAATTCACCCATTGGGACTGGGAGGACTCACCTATACACATTGGCACACGAACTTTAGGCTGCAAAGCCAGCACGCCAAGATGCCAGACCTAGGTTGTGCTCAGAGTCTAACAAGAACAACATTCAAAACACGTGCTCACTTCAGCTCTCAGCATCTACTCATTAAGCTCTCTATTCCTCATGAATATAGAATATCCTGAGCCTTCAGCAGGTACAAATCAAGATGCTCTTTTATCAGTCTAAACACGCTCTTGTGTGCGCAACACAAGGCGGGGGAATTGACTGAGTACAAAACCAAAGTTGAACAGCTAAATTCTTCTGGTATTTCTTTAGAAAGAGGCCAGACAAAAAGAAGAGCTTTGATCAGGAGGTAACCATCTGGTATCCTGGGACAGTGAGTTGTGGCTAAGCCATAACTTGAGCCAGTCTTTGAAATTTGTCTCATAGTGGCCTATGGCCATTGCTGCATACAGACAAGCAGGCGATGCTATTGTTTATTAATTCCCAGGTAACAAAACTGATCTGCCAAACACAGGAAATGTTGTAGTTCTTCGAATTTTACAGGCAATTATTTTGTAAACAGAAAAGATACTGTGTTACCATCAGCTTCCAAGAAAAGCAGTTTCCCTTCTCCAGCAGGAACTGACCATACTCTCCCGACTTCTGGAAATGGTGCTTTCCAGTCTGCACTGAATTATGCCTGAACATAGAAATACTTCATTTCTCCAGAGAGCAACCAGTTATTTCAGCTCACATCTGACTTCAAATTTGATCACAGATAAAAATAATAGCTCTTTGTGGCATAGATACAAAACCAAAAGGATGCAAATATCCTAAGTGAGCAAGTATATATTATGCATACACATCATTTCATCGTAACATCACTTGTTTAATAATGCAAAGTTATGTTTTAGCAGTTTAGAAAATAAATCAAGAATTAGTTATTCAATAAAACATGTGGGCTAACTGACACATGCAGAAGACAATTACCTAATAGAGAGTTAAGTCTCAGC
>VYZW01014801.1:28484-105079 GCA_013401315.1 Balaeniceps rex | reverse complement strand
TGCTCAGACAGGACCTCAGGAGTGACCTCTGGGGACGGGATAGTGGGTGCAAGTTTCAGCTCCAAGGAGTAGTTACTGGACAAGGACACACATACCCCGGAAAAGCCAAGGGAAGGAAGGGTGACAACGGTGCCTGGGCTCTTTCTGTTTAGGCTCCAGACATCTAAAGCATTCCCCATCCAGCAAACCTGGCCCTCATGATGACTCTGGATCAACACTCCACATACATATATGTGCTCATGTGAACAGCCAAACAACGCTGACCAACTGGCTTTGCTCCATTCCTTGCTTTAACTCAGGTACCCCATAAACCCAACCATTTGCAATATTCACTTCATTTAACTTTGCTATTGTATTATTTTTCCCAGGCTAAACCAAGCACGTTGAAATCTAACAACCAACTGCAGCACATGTAGAATAGCTTCACTCATCCTCCCATCACACGCTGAAAAAACACGTCTCACACAAGGATCAAAAGATCCACACAGCCCAGTTGTGCTTCATCAGGAGAGAGGCACCATGCTGCAACTGGAGAAGAGCATCTCCTCCCAGCAATCCACTCCTCACAGCAGCACAGAAGACCTCCCTTATAGCTCCATAAAGCAGACTGGCACAGGAAGGGATCTGCTCATCAGTTAACTGGCACCCGAACTGTAAAAGGTATAATGCTATCAGCTACATACCAGCACGCTGCCACTGCACATCCCAAAATAATATGGTCAAGTTAGCCCCATCTAACTCCACTTAATAAGCAAATCATGGCCTCTTGCACCAGTTTCAGTTTATGAGTGGTCTTAAGATGTAGTGCCATGCAGAGCTCATTACAGTAATCCTCTCCTGAAGTAATGAGGTGTTGGATGAATTTGGTAGAGTGCAATAGAAAATTGTTATATTTTAATGAGGTGCAGATGGAAAGCAAACAGTGGGTATAATAATCATCTAGACACCCTATTCCAGCTGCTCTCTTCTCTACATTTTAGACAAACAGTGTCAACTCCGCTCCCTTAATCCAGGGGTCCTACTGCTTCATTATCCTACCACCCCTCCTAACCCATCTTGCATGGGCCACAGGTACCAAAATGGTTATCCAAAGGCCAGGCTTGTATATATACTGCATGAAGTCTTCCATTTCACTGTCTGCTGGTGTGAGACAGCTGCGACACTGACATGTTAGACAAACACCCATTTATTTTCTTTTGCTAAGCTTTGAAATAAGGCTTCAAGCCTTCTGAAGCAGCTGCAAGCTGCCTCAGTAAGACCTATGAACAAGAGTTTGTTTGCAAAACAAACTAAATTTCTCTGGGACACTACCAAACAAAACAGAACCTCCCAGACAGCACATCCATTCTCTCTCAGAGATGGCAACAGAACCACTTGAGTTTCTCTATTGGTATTTAAGCACACAACTGTGGAAACACCACAGCCGGGCACCAAGCCTGTTGTGTCAGAGGCTGGTGACTGCTAGACGTCCCTCAGAGACTGCTGTAGGAAGGTGCCAGGCTTGCACCTTCAGCAGATGGTAATTCTCAACTGACTTTCATGCAGGTGGGCTCTCTAAAGGCACTGAAAAGGAAGTTATTGCACAACATTCCTGCAGAGCACAGCACTTCAGAGCCATTCTAGAGCAGGCTGTACTCACCCACCTCAGTTAGTATAGTCCTTTGGTAACTAGTACTGGTATGAACCAAGGGAACCCTTTTACTGCTACCCACGCTATTGATATGTGAGATATGTGTCACCTGTGTTAGCTTCAGCAACGGAACAGACTCCCTGTTGTCACTTCCCAGGAGTTGTAGCTATGGCTCCCTAACTGGACTTTCTCTGTCCAGAAGATGGACTGCTTTGACCACTTCCCATCACCATCACAGCATGGCTTACCAAAACCCCAGAACACCACTAGAAGCTTTGCATAACTTGCAAACCAGCTCACCTTGGCCCTTGGTCTTCTCAAATCTAGCTGTGCGGTTCTCACAGAGACCCTGACTATTTTACAAGTGGGAACAGGGAAACGCTGCTCGAAATGCACTAATACTGTATGCTGCCTGTAGCTTAGGTCATAAGGAACCTTCCAGCCAGCTCTACAGCTTTTTGCTCTGATATCCATAGAATTCACCTGTAGTTTCTTGCAAAACACATGTTTCTTCACAGTCCGCCTCTCTGTCTCCCCTCCCTGCAAGGGGCGAAGGAGGCTTAAGATCAAAAGAAGACAGACAAGGATATCAGCAGCCTACCAAATCTGCTGGAAGCCATGCAAACAACAGCTCTGACCTTGGAAGCAGTCAAAACAAAATTACATCTTATCTCATTCCCAGCATGGGTATCTGATTAGCCGGAAGGACACTTAACATGGCAAGAAAGAAGTACCCTCACTACACACAGGAAAAATCTTGCCTGCATACAACAAACCAACCCAATACTAAATTCACAAGAGTAAATTCAGAACAGTTACTTTATGAAAGGAGGTGACTGGGTCCTCAAAGTCAGCTGCCTGGATGCCATCCTATCACTAGGAATTAGGTCACTTGCCATTCCAGCCTTAGAATTCAGTGTCCTTGTGTATAAATTATTTTTAAAGGTATTGCTAGCCTTGAAGACATAATTATTCCTTCAACAAGGATGAGGAAGGATGGAATGGTTGAAGGTATTTCTCAAGGGTGAAAGGAGGTTTCTGGTGTGTGCATGGAGGTGCAGGAACCACACTGAAAGGTAAAGGGGGGAGACTGATTCCAGTGCTGGGCTAGCAATATGCAATTCCATTAGAGAAGAGTTACGCTGGTAGACTACGCTTGGGATAAACTGCTAATCCTATCCAATATACAGGGTTAGAAAAGAAACTGGGAGGTTCATGTCATTTGCATCACAAACTATACAGGTCAAACAGTTTCTCTGCAGTAAGAGGGTGAGGTGAAGCAGTTCAGCTAGCTGAGTGAAATGGGGAACTTAATTTTGGTGTTAAGATGCAGGTCTGGGAATTGAAACGTAGCCGTCATCTAAAACATCTTTGCTGGGTATTTTGTTTGTGTGTGCATTTGTTTTTTTTAAAGGAATGAAATGCTATCCATATAAGTTATCCCAATGCATGCAATATCAGGTACATAATAAGCTTCCTCTGAAGCCAAAAATCCTACTATAAAAAGGAGTCAGTTGAGGGAGACCGTGGGATTTGCAGCAGCCAACCATTTTAAAAAAGCAAATCCTCTCTGAGGACAAACCACGCTGAAATTGTTCCCAGGCTGCATTCAGGGAAGGGAGGAAGAACGCATATACTGGCTCAAGTTCTGAAAGAAAACCTTGCATTTTCTAACCTGGGCAAGTGTAGAGAGGCTTTATTTAAAAAGCAAACAAACAAATTAGCCAAACATGTTTCCTATACCCCAACCCAATTCCTCTGTATTTAGTCCCCGAGCTGTTAATTTGAGGGTAAAGGAGTTGCTGATCCTGACCATGGACTCCATAAAGCAAATAACATTCAAAAAGTTGCTTTTGGCAGAGATACTGGAGAATTTTCACAGCTGGGTCTCACGGCCAGGTTCTGGGAAACAGAAATTCGTTCATTTGTGAAGACCAGGATCTGGAAGCTACACTGCATTAGAAGTTTATGAGAGACTCATCAAAACACAGAAAATTAGATTAATAAAATTTTAGATGACAATGTATTTGGAAACAGTAATTAATGAATTGCAAGTATATCATCGTCCTGTACACCAGGTGATGACATTTGGGTACATTTACCCAAGAAATACACTCTCCTTTCTGTACCCTGCGTGCTGAACACACTGCTGCATGCAGTACAGTTTCCCCAGTGGCATCACCAAAAGTTCAAAGTACTGGAAAAACAAGGAGGATGCTATACAGATCTGCAATACAGGCTGATGGCAAGACCTTTATCTATTGTTGCACACAATTTCAATAGCTTTTTATATCATGTGATCTGCAAATGGTCAAAGATAATCAGAAATATTTAATTAAAAGGTCTCTGTGACTTTTTCAGCATTTGTGATGACTTTGAAAATAAGGGGCTACTTCAACTCCTGATCAAAGTAAGCTCCATGAGTGGTCTGTGAGGTTACAGAGATAGAGACAAGCAGAATATAGCCCGATTGAGTAAGCACAGACTTTCCACTGGCCTACCACAAGAACAGAAATTTACTGACACACCAGTTTTCAAGGCACATATGATGGTTATGGATATGAAAAAGCTGCTTTCTGAATGGACCATATATTGCATGCAGTCATGGAGCTATTCTTAGCCTAAATCCTCTGCTGAAAAAACTGTAAACACACAGTACGCAAACAGCCTGTACTTTTAATTAGAAGTAAAAAATTAAGTATTTGATTCATAAAAATAGAAACAAAAAGTCCCAACCAACAACAGAAACCCCAAGTAAACCCAAAGCATGACTTCTCCATCAGAGAAATTAATGCAATTATAGAGTCATAAAAACCATTGCAAATCACCCAAAGAACTGACTCAGCAGTTCTCCATGTCTCCCTGAGCCTGCTGAACGCTCGCTGTTTACAGTGGAGGCATTTCAAGCTCCACTGGGAACCTCCATTCCATTTCAAGGTTCAGGATCCTGTTTCAACAGAAAAGCTGACGCTACTGAATCAACAACAGCCGAGCCACGGAGCAGCCGTGCCCTCTATGCCTCCTATCTCCTCCCTGACTGGTGAGGTGCCCCAGCCACACAACAGGACGGGAAACACCAGTTATCAGAAGCAGCAGCATTCTTCTGTGAGAACAAAAGCCCCAGGTATGGGCTACAAAAAGATAAGCATCTGGTTCCTTCTGCACTGGGAATAGATGTCATTTAGACCCCAGTGCTTCCTGAAGGACACACTTGAGGACTGTACCTGCCTAGCAGCAGTGGGCTGAGATTTGCTTCTTTGCTGTTAACCAGACCTAGAAAACAGCCCTTGCTCACCCCTTGAAAGCACAAACATGTCTGAAACACAGCAGTGGGAGAGCACAGGAGGCAGGCACCTGAGGTTTTCAAAATCACCGATCACATGTGAGATGTGGTAGCACCATCCACAAGCCTCAAACGCAAAGAAGGGGCCAGGTCCCAAGTGATGTTAGTATGTTAAGTCTCTGAAACAGAAAGCTGGGCACAGAGAACCTCTCTGGGTTGAGAACCACTGAGCTATGTGAAATGNGTGGGGGGGGGGGGGGGGGGGAGAGACAGGCAGAACTGCAGTTGTAGCAGACATGCACCCAAACCTATCCACACCCCCAGGAACCAGAGACTGCAGTGATGCAACACTGCAATGGGGGGAGTTGGGGATAGAAATCCCAAAGTATTATACAGAAACAACACCCATAACCAGTGGGGCACAGACCTTACTACTACAGGAGAGTCAGTGGCTGTAGTGACCCTGTGACCCATTCCCCATGCCGCACTCTGCCCGCAGAAGCTGCCCAGGCTGCTCCTCCTTCGATTTGAGACTTGCCGAGAATTCGGCCCAGCTGCTCAAAAAGGTGCTGGTTATTAATCTGCTCCTCAACAAACAAACTCCCCCTCTGTAACAACCTCACGTGCCAGACTGCATGGCTGACAGAAGTCAGATGCAAGACAAACAGCTTTCAGGGACATCCTTTAGCAGCAATAAGCATATATTCCTTATGTGTTTTACCAACTCTGGGTAGGTGATAATATTTTTCCTTGTGTAAATCAGTCTACAGCAAATTAAATCCCTAATTTCACTACAGGGATTTGTATTGGCTTCCACCAACCTTGATTTTAAGCTGCCTATTTCACCTCAGACTTCAGTGTTTCATTGATTACAACATACAAATAGAAACACACGCTTCTGGATCAATACTTTTTCTGTATCCCATATGATGACAGATACATTATGGTATTACACAACAAGCAACCAGCCAATTCTAACCCCAACACAAGGTGCAAGTTGGGAATATTCCCACTGAGAACAATAGGGTTAAACTGGTCCAAACATATTAGCAGCAGGCTTTTGCAAGCTAATCTTTTAACTAACAATAAAAATTTAAATCTCTCTCCTGTTTCCTTCTCAAACACCTGTTGATAATGGTAATCATGTCATGAAAGAATGCACAACTGAATATACTGGAGCCAAAAACATTACTCCAAAAATCTTTCATTTTCAATTTTATGGAAAACACTGCAGTCTTTCTCATTTGGCCTTCATAAAAGATGAATTGATTTTTTTTTTTTAAATCAGCTGTAAAAATGAATTTTACTACCTAATTATGCCTTCAAACAAACTTTGTCAGGGAAACTATTCAGAAAAAAAAGTAACAGCCCAGTGAACACTGTGACACAGTTAAGGATAGTGCAGAAGGACAGATACTCTTCTGTTACACCATTTCATCACACCAGTCAGAAGATCCTATTTTCTTTTTCTCTGCAAAGCCCACGTTACTGAACAGGCCTGTGAAAATGAATCCAGCAGTCACAAGTGACACCACAGCCAGCTCTTGCAGTTATGCTGCACATGCACACCGCGTCGGGACGTGCTCCAGAAAATCCTTACCGCTGTGAAGCGCCTGTGTATCATCGAGCTTATTTCAGTGCAAGAATCCTGGAAAACTTGGGCTGGAAACCAGGCAACTGATCCATCTCAGCTTTGCACCACACAAACTCAACCTTCTGATCCTGCTGGTGTCTCCCACTGCCCTGACAAGCCTGGACATACCGACATGACGGGTCTTGCCAGCAGCCAGGCTCTGCTCTGCTGTCCACACACCATTTCTGTGTAGGGAATTCAGGGTAGTCAGTCTTACCTTTGATGCTGTGTGCTTTTAAATGCCATGTGTCAACCGTGTGTGGTGGGGCTTCTCCCACTTGCTAAATATTAATTAAAATATTTTCTTAAATAACCAGTTGAATATCTATGCTGAAACATATTCAAACATTTATTAATTTAAACTGAAATTTGTCATCCTTTAAAAAGGACCTTTCAGGATACTCAGTTGTCCAGGATTAGGCATTTTCATTGCCTTTATCTCTGGACTAATCCTAGCGAATCAAGCTGCATTCATTAACCACAGACAATTACTTAATCCACTATTTTCATAACAGTGGCCAGATCCCACACAATGTTGTCATACCACTTATTCTTATCTATGAGGGGAGATGTACAAGAAAGGATGATGAGGCATCAATATTGATCCTAATTGTCAGAGTTACAAAATGCCAGTTTGCAATAAAACTTTCTTCACGCTTTGCGATTTGCTTTGAACCTACCTCTCATTATAACGTATAGAGCTGGTATGCCCACCGCCTGCTAAATATCCTGCTAAGGTCTATTTAGAGTAGAAAACCTCTCTAATGATAGAAATTACATTTCTATTAGATTCACTGCATACCATCTCTCTACTGGAAATCTGAAACTGAGTATCGTTCAATGCTACAACCTCTGTTCTGCTGACAGGCAAGGGTAAGCTGAAATGAGAAGCTGACTAAATCTTAGTTTATTTAAATTACAAGTAACTTTCTGCTTTCTTTGCCAATGCCTTAAAGAACTCAGCAGTAATGGAGAGGCGTTGCAGAACTCCTGAAGGTCTTACAAAAATAGGATATGATAATTCAACAGTCCCTGTAGAAATCTGAAGTATTTTCAATAACATTATGCCTGAACATTAATAAAGGAATCCACAGCTTGCGAAACAGGTATAGTGGTATTGCTGACAATATTTCATTATAAAAATTCCTAGAGGGCAGCAAGGATCCAGCTATGAAGACAGCACTAACATCCACAGCTCTGAAGGGAAGAAAGCAGAATTTAGGCTATCATTTATTAAAAAGGCAACCCTTACACTCATTCAGAGCTCATTTTTTCAGATACAGTTCTAGTTCTTCAGTCTAAAGTACATGTTAAAACACACCAAGATGGCATTTCAAGTTGGAGTGCAGTTGTCTTCCAGGCTTTACATTAATAGACATTTTACCTTAGTTTTGCTTCATATAATTGCCACACTAAGTTCTGGTAGAAAGAATACAGTTAAAAAGGCTTTAAGCCATGCTGTTAGGCTTCCCTACATACTGATATGACAGGTATATTGTTATTGCACAGTAACTGCAATACCTATCGAGGATGATACTTCCAACTCGACATACTGTGTCTGTAATTCAAGAGTAGGACTTGGTAACATATAACCTTGAGCATACAGTGGTATAATTAAAGAAAAATGAGATGGAATTACAAATTTAATTTACTCTGACATATTTGAAAAAAATATACAGTTGGTAAATTGTGAGATCAAAGGAGTAGAGATTGTGAGCCTGGGGCTGGAAATGTAATAGTGTACATCGTCTCACAGCTCCTGGTCCAAACCTGCAAGTAGTCTGCACAAACTGAGCTGGAGCAGACAGGCTACAGAAGCATGCGGTGACTCCTCTGGCTCCAAGTCACCCAGTGACCATGGTGGCAAAGCAGTTTATTTACTAGCAGCGTAGGACAGCGCGTAGGCCCACGTGCACCAGCCCTTCCTCTGGCACTTTTCACAGGCGCTGTATGTGATGTATTTGCCTGCACAGCTAGAATTAATGGTAGGGAGAGGAAGGAGACTAAGGGAGAAGGGTGTTTCCCTAGCTGTCTGTATTCAAGATATTGCAGACAAACATTAACTAGCAGCTGTAATTTCTGCCAGGTGCTTTAAATTATATGGATAAATATGTACAGCCATAATTATTGCAGATGGGTTCCCTAAAGACGGTACAGAGCTGTGGTGGGGAAGCAGGCTGTGGCTCAGTGCAGGTAGCGGGCAGGAGCCTGTCTTGGGGCTAAGTGAACACTTTGCTTATTACCTGCTCTGGTGGGAGAGCATCTGCACTGAACAGGGTCACAGAAAGCCGCCTGTCCACCCTGCCGCACGCGCATCAGAGGACCTCCACAAACAGCTGATTGTGGCACGCTTCTGACATGGTCCTATTTCAGCTGTGGTGCTTCAACGGTCACAGTCAAGCTTGATTATTGAAGAAAAAGTCTCCAAAAACCTACTGACTACAGCACAGAAAACCAAGGGAAGAAAGCAACCAGTCTAGCAACGTGTGCACGTGTGGGGTGATGTTTGGTCTTGTTCGTATCAACTAAGGCTAACAAAAGACAGTGAGTGTCATTCCCAGCCCAAAGCTGGACGAGGCACGCAAAGGAGCACTCTGCCCCTTTAGTCAGCTACACCTGACATTTCTATTTTGACAAAGGTTTTACTCAGAATGTAACCCTGCACTGCACCCAGCCCTGTGCAGTGCAGGTACCAGTGGGATTTATGGTCCCGAGCTTGTATTTTGTGGTTTATGCCAAGAGGTGCAAGCATCTGACAAAACTCTCATTTCCCTTCTTCTCTGCTCTTTAACCTCTCATTAGAGATCCACAAAAGGACCTCAGTAAAATTAGGCTATTGCAGTCCTGAGGAATTTTGATTTGTTTAGACAATATGCATGAAGAATGAGAATGTAAATTATTTATACAAACAATTGACATTTTACCATTTTCCATGCTGATGTGGCAAGAGGAGAATGAAAACAGTTTACACTGAAATTCCTTCTCCCAGTACGTAGAAATTAGATATCAGACATGACATAGCATTTAAAAAAAATCAGTTGGGCAGTTAACCATGCTGCAGCCTGACATTTGTGGCTTGAGCCTCCGTTCTCTCTGAGTATGTCTTTTTATATGCATGCAGAAGAAAAACGTGCAAACCAGCCTCTGTCTTGGCTTCCTCAGCCCCATTTCTGGTACCATCATTTCCATAGGCTCAGGTGGCTCATTCTTAAACTTGGTCTAGTTGCATCATTAAAACTTTTAAAGTTCTTATTATGGTTAAAATCTGCCTAGTCATGGAAAATGTGCAGATTCACCCACTCTCCTAAGCTGCAGTAAAAGTAACCTCTGGTATTATTTTAACACAGGTAGATAAATCAGCTTACAACAAGCAATTCTGAACATGACATGCCTATGTACTGCTGATGTGATGGGCGTGGAGATGCTTGGATAAGGAAAGTTGGCCCCAAAAGCTTCATACCAGTTATGCTCGTGGTTTAGCATAAGGCCCAACTATGTTGGCTCTTAAACTGATTGTTTTGTACTGCATTTAACCCTTGTGGCATACATTAAATACCTAGACTGTATTAAGAAGCCGTTATTAAAGCACAAGGCTTCTATGGCAACAGCTTTTGTAGGAAGCATTCTCATCTCTCCATAAAACCAGGAGCTATAATGGCACCTTGTATTCTTGGTGATACCCCAAGGAAATACATCCAGTCACAAGCGAAGCAGGCAGGCTGCTGCTGCCATCAGCGGTGCTGTTTTCTGCAGCTTGATGGGCTTTCACTGGAGATGTTCTTCCTAAATAAGGACCCCTAAAGCAGGTTAAATAGCCAAGGCTGCCTCACACAGGGATTACTTCTGACAAGCTGCTGAACAGCAGCAGCTCTACTCTATTCTCAGCACCTGCAAAAGGCATTAATAACCACCACAGTTACTACAGCAAAAAGACATGGAGAGGTGCTGAACAACTGGCTACTACAGCCATGGATTTATTAAAAAACACAGGTCTTCCAGGTTGCTGAGCACCCCTGGCATATTTTAATAAGAGAGCAGAAAGGCAGCCACTTCTTTTCATGATTTCCTGCAGGGGAGCCAGCCTCACGCTGGCAGAGCCGTAGCAACCCGGACAACAACAGAGCATTGAGGCAGATGAAATCAGAGACAGAAATGCAGTAACTACCCAAGTGAAGCATTTTCATTAGCGATTGTCCTGGACCAGAACACAGCATCTGAGCCCTTCCCCTGGAAACACTTTGGTAGAGCCGAGATCTGAATCAGGACTTTATGCCTTGAGTCCATGCTATTTTTCATGTAACACTTGGTGTAAGGCTTGTGTTGCAAGCATCACGAAGGAGAAGGGAAACTGAGACTTAACTCTCAGCTTGCAGGGCGACAACAACTCCTACCTCAGCATAGCTTTGGCTCACAGCTACAACTTTTTGCAATGCACATGTGGAGCTCCCCTTTACAAGAGGACATTATAACTGTGGAAGGATAATAAAAGCCAGTTATGAGAAGGTGAGGACTCTAGCTGTTAGCAGATGCCAAGTTGCTAATGACCCCACAAAGATGAAATCAGAGCCAGGGCTTGACCAACAAACAGCCTCAGCAGACGCCATTGGGGCTGGCTCTCTTGGAGCTACAGGAGGGGATGCACCTGAAGCAGCTACGGCTATTTCTGAATGGCAGAAGCCTTTGCCTGGCAGCAACACTGCCCAGACAGCCTTACACCCACCCAGGTAGCTGTTCATTCCCTCTAGGGCTGCAAAGATTAGAAGAATACATCACATCTGTGTTGTCCTTGAAACACTGCCACTTCATTTTCATCAAATCATATCACCTGTTGATTCAGAAGGAGAGTCAAGAAACCTCTGCTTTTCTAAAAAAAATCAGAAAGAAAACAAATGGCTCCATCCCAAGCAAAGCCCCCTGCTCTATTGATTACAAAAAGCAGCACGAGCATGCCTTCTCCCCCATCCCCTCTCCAGCCTGGTGTCAACAGTCTGCCCCAGGCTCTGTGAATTAACTCTCCACAGGAAAGATGTGACCTGTGATGCACAAGATTATGTTTTTATTTTTTGAAATGCTTTTCCAGTCCAGCCAGCAAAAAGCAACAGGCTCCTTCAATGAGGCTGCAAGGTAGAAGGGTAAACACAGTCATTGAGACTCCTGCAACACCCCCCCAGAAAAGCAATATAAAGGGAGCCTTTAGGACGCACTACACACACAGACACATATGTGTGCGCACCTGGCAAGGAGAGGAAGGATGAAGGAAAATGTGGTTCAGACAGGAAAATTAACAGCTGTAGCAACCAAGTCTGCTTCTAATTGAACCTGCTCTTAGCCGGGGAAGAGACTGAGGGTGGGAAAGTCAATATATCCTTAACTCACCCCACAACTCGGGATTCAGTCTGCTCTGTCACTAGGGAGTCTGAGGGACCTCTGCTTTTGTTACTGCTGCTTATGAAAATCTCGCTCAACAAATACCTTTGATCCCCACATAAATCTTTTTTTGAATATCTATCACGGGCTGTGGCCCAAAGGCAACACACATTTTCATATCATCAGGATTTTTCTGTCATGTGTATAACTCAATTAAGAAAGAAAAAGACACATATGTGAGCATATTTTTCAGCAGTTTGCTGTAGACTGGGAAAGCAGTTCTTTTCTTTAGCTGTTGCTGCTATAAATCAAAGTGTGTAGATATGAAAATATTAAGATATCGTTATTTATAGCTATGTGAATAAGTGAGTTTGTGGAGTGCTGGCCAAAGAAAACTAAATAGTCACTTCACTGACTCAAAATGACAAGCTTTTTGGCTTCCTTGGTAAACAAAACTGAAAATGCTCATTTCAGAGCAATGAAAAAAATGGTAATCCAATATGAAAGTATTTTGTTCATTTTATGCCATATTTTAATAGCAATCTTGATAATTTTATAAGCAAGATAAGGTTCTTTCAAAAGGAAAACCACCTCCACACCCATTATTTCTTGAAAACAGCAAACAAAACCTACTCTTATTTTTCACCTGACCCATTTGGTGAATTCAAGTCAACTTCATGTACAGCTTCAGTCAATCAGGAATATCAAGCAAGTTTTCCAGCCCTCTTTTACCACAGCACCCAAGCATTGGTTAACAGAAAATACTTTTTCTCCCTTTCTAGTCTCAGAAATCTGGTCTTGAATAAATAAAACACTGCTTGCAGTGACTGTGCGGTCACAGGCAATGGCTAAGCCTCTCGTGTAGCTGCAGGCAGCACTCACAGCCTGGGCGCAGCTCCGACTCCAGCCACCATCTGTTCAGTTCCTCTCTGCTCTCATCCACATACACTGGTCTTACTGACTACAGTAAAATGAGTGTAAACACTTCAACAGTCATTATCACACTGCTAAGTTGTCTGTGGGCACACTGATCATTGCCAGTTCAGTTTGATACCATGGCAACATGTTGCCTGGGATCTGGCTGCCAACTGCAGTATTTTGCAAGCAAGCTGGCATTTTGTAATTCTAGTAACAAACCATTAAGATGGGCAATTAAATATATAATATGGGGAATAAAATATAAAACACAAAGAGCAGGAGCAATTTCTTTGGTTTGTCACTGCACAGATCCAGGCAGATCTTTTTGTGGTGTTTGGTTTAACAGAAGAATCCCAGCAGCAAGAAAGGGGATGGCACCTGGCTCCCCGAGCCAGCAGGTCCAGCCTGGGTTGAAGACCATGAAATAGAGCCCAGTTTCTTGACCTGGGTCAAGCAGCTAACTGTCAGCATGAAAGCTGATCTGAATTCTCAATGTTCCCAAATGATGATTTAAAATAATTTTGTTCATAATGCAAACAAATGTTTCTGCCCTCACAGCTTTGATCTCAATGTATACTCAATAGCCAAACTGAAGAGAAATGCATAATTACTGAGGTGGAAAATGAATAATTTCAAACTACTGTTTAATATCCCAAACTGTTGACTTTTGGTTGGAAGTCTTATACTAGGATACTTCTGAGGTAGTGCCTCTCTGCTCATTGGTACCCAGTTGCATGCACCTTTCAACCATGACATTTAATTGCTGCATTCAGGAAAAACATTTAGAAAACAAGCCATGCATGTTCTGAAGTGATACCCACACTGTAATGCATTCACTCCCTTGCATGTTGCCAGTCAGCAGTGTCAGTCCTTCACCCGGCTTCTGCCACCAAGCAACATCCCTGTGCAAAGATCTCTCCTTTTTTTTTGATACTCAGTGCCCAGCCCTGCCCCAAGTGTTTTGACCCCAACCCCTGGCACTCCCTGGCTTGTCCCGAGTTGCCCCATCTGCAACACCATTATCCCTGGGTTCCTTACGCTGGAGGAAATACAAAGCATGTCTGCTTTTCACACTCCGTGTGTGTGAAGTCTTGCTTTTAAGCAAATAGTCTTGCTTAAAAAGTTATACAGAAAAGGCATAAAAATGACAATTTGTCAGCTTAGCAGACACCAGTGTCATTCCCTTAATCTAACCTTTACTTTTGGCATCTCTTGCTAGCTGAGCTCCAGGGGCCAGCACTACCATGCTGTTTGTCTGGGGGGCATTTCTTGGAGATCGCCTTCAGCCATACGAGCCAAAACTCTGCAGCAGCCAGGCCCTCAATTCTGGCCTTCAGAGCCAACCTCCAGAGCTAACGCAGGCAATTCATAGCGTGGCCCCTTTCCTCTGCTCTTCCTCATCATCCACGCTTGCCTGCCCAAGGCACCTTTGCACAGTAGCAGCTTCTCCTGGCCTTGTTTCTCCTCTCCCTCTCTCCCACCCGTTCTCCCCTAGGAACCTCATCCTGATTTTCTCAGGAATGTGTCCATCACTCCACCACAGGAAGACTCTGTCCTAGCCCATGGACAGACAGTATTTAACATACTGCAAAATGTTTATTTCCAACTCATTTACACTTTGTTATTCTTGCAGTCTTCCATCTCTTGTATTTTCCCTAAATTCTTCAGCTGGGAATGGAAAGCCAGATCCTAGGATTATAAAACAAGCTTCCACAAGGAAAGCTGTTCTGTGAATTGCTCTTTTAACAAACAGGGAAAGGATTTGAAAGCCAAAGAGAAACACAGCAGCGACAACAGCCCTGATTGGAACGTGCCTGACAACTCCTGCCTGTATTTCAACATCCCCTCAGCCACAGCACATAATATAACCATTCTCTTCTGAGCAGTCTCAGTCAATATTAATTAAAGGCACAGGCATTTTAACACAGCTACCAGGCTGCTTTCTCAATCTTCACAACAAAGGCATCATTTTCTTGCTCCTGCTCTTCCAAAATAACCTCCATCCCTGGGTAAATTTAGATTTCAAGGGAAAGTGCAGAAGGTCTCCAAGAACCTCATTAAAATGCTCCTTTCATTGAAGCAAGGCAGATGTTTTTATTTGCAGAAAACCAAATGGAGTCCCAGGCCAGGGGCAAACGTACACCCCACTAAGGAGAGAAGTGGCAGCGGGCAGTCTGCACTGGCGGGCAGGTTTCACTTTCTGCAATTTGCTTTTGCAAAAGGTTAATCCCTGACGTGTTTTGAGGAGGCAAACACCAACCTGCTGTACATGTGGCTGCATATAACAGAAAGATTTTTATGGCCAAGGACACAAAGGTCAGGGACGCTCATCAAGTTCATGTTTCTCCCAGAAAGCCACGCTGAACAGCAAGTTTCTGAGTATGAGCCTCTGCTCACAATCAAACAAACATGAACTAAGGAATATAGACCTGCAGGTGCTGGGAAAGGGGCAGGAAAGTACAATGTGCAGGCGCTATAAAGGACCTCGTTTGTCCCAGGCATCCCATATGTTCCCCATATTGTGCTATCAAGCTATGACAAAAATGAGCCATTAATATTTCTAAGATTTTAACAAATGGATTTGGTGGACATGTGGTTTATATAATACTAAGGCTTGAAAGGCCTAATAAATGGAAAGGGAAGCACATCTTTGTGAGCAACACTAGAGCAAAGCAAGACATTTGTTACCCCTACACCACACGCATTTAAGGTGAACATCACAATAGTTAACGTAATTTTTTAGACCACATCCTTTAGGTAGCCTAAGACACAATTACCTTGGGGAAATCCCTCTAGCTCCCAGCAGAACTGGTGAGCTAAACCTTGCAACTGAATTACACTACACTAATAAAGAGCAGAAACCTGCGCTAACAGGAAGAGAGGCATTCAGGTTAGCTGTGCCTGCACAGCTTTTACACACCTTGGAATCCTGCTTTCTTCAGGGGGACTGACCTCAGCCAATCCAGATCCCATTTTAGAGTTCACGCTCTGTGCGACCTCAGTGCAGATGCAGCAACAGTGCTAAGGAGAGGGCAGGTGTGAGACGCTACCGCCTTTTCTCTGAATGTGTTGTTATGAGCCCAGCCCCTGAAAATGAGAGACAGCTCAAGCATGAGATACCAAAGGAGTTACCCAGGCAAGTCGCAGTAGACTAGTGTGTTGCGGGAGCTGACCATGAGCAAAACTGCTTTCCTCAGCATCTGGGTTAGAAGCAAAGTCCTTTACAAGCACAAGCTGGCTGAACAGATGGGAGGAGGAGCCAGTTCCTTCCAACTCAGTGGTAGCAGAGGATGGAAAAAAAAAGCTTACATGCAGTTCAATACCAAAGCCAGCAGAAGGAAGACTGAAAATTGGGAAGGGGAAAAAAATAAGGAATTTGACCGGAGTAAGGAGTCTTTTCTATCCAGATCTAAAAAGTTACTACCAATCACTGAATGAGTACTACCTCTAACTTCATCCTGTCTGCAGCTTGCAAATTTTGCTGAAATGATACAAAATACCACATCTGTAACGCCTGCAAAGTAGCCTGTCACTTGCAGCTCATCCCCAGCCTCTCCTCAGGAGCTCTGCTTTTGGGCAACTCCTGCATCAGAGGCAACTGACCTCTCCTGGCCTTTGGTACAGCCAGGGTACAGAGGTGATACAGATACAGCCATTCCTTTCAGGTTATTCTCCCATGCTTCCTCTCTAACAGCTCCCACCTCATCAACTGCTCTATTCAAATAAAAAGGTTGGCAGCTGAAATATAGCACTGTAAGGAAGAGGTGCCACAAATAAACCTCCCAATATTTCACAGGTCATCCTCTGAGAGACAATCACAATAAATCCAAATTTCTTTCTTGAATTACATTGCTAGCTTTCTCCTCAGAGCTGTACTTCAGAATACCCTGAGTACTTACATATTTTAGTATGTTATTTGCCCTGCATATTTACAAGAACAACACTTTACCCTATAATTCTTTTTCACCTCATTCATTTTAAATCTGAGCATCTCTACTTGTGCTGCATTAGAACCCCTCTCATAGCAGGCTTATGTTAAAAAAAGTAGTGATTTTTATGAAGTCTCTGACACAAGAAGCTGGTACTATATATGAAGTGTGAGAGTTACGTTAATGTTGCTGTTTGCTGACAACTTTCCAAACTACCACAATTCTACACCACTGTGGTACATAACAGCTACCATTATACAGCTGGCACAGCTGCAGCACGGATTTAACACATTCTTGATTTGTTCTAATTCTGATCTTATTTTGAGAAATCCAGAGGTTTTTTGCTTAGTCTCATGATGCATTTTTGATGGCAAAAAAAATACACTCACAAATAATCCTGCCTTGTTGTTGTAGGACTTACTGAAATGATTCTCTCCAGGAAAGAAAAATAATTTGTATTTCTACTATCCAAAAACTGTTCTACTATCTAAAAACTGTGAAACTCCTAAACAAGACTTCTCTTCTGTCAGGAGCACTGGGAATTATTCTTAGCACATGCTGACATATACGTAGGCTTTTCTAGTACAGACACAATGGAAATCTCTCATCAGGAAGCATTGCTCTGCCCCCCAGCTAGAGGTGTGTTATAGCCACAGCTCCTATGCGCTCATTCTGAGGAACTGACATTAAGTCGAAATCTCCACATTACAGAAAGTTTCAGCAGATGCAGGCTTGTGCAAACAGATTTCAGCATATGCTGCATTGATGCAAACGTCTTCATATAATTACAGATCGCAGTGTTGGCAAACGCATTCAACCAGATATGCAACAGACTTCATCTGATGATATTTACTGTGTGACAACTTGTAGCTTTCAGTATAATAGTTTGAAAAAGGGACTGGTCTACTTCATCACAAGCACAAGTCCCTCTAACCGCTGTTGCTCCTTTTACTCACCCAGTACAAAACCAAAGAGCACACGGAGTACCTCTGCTTGTTACTGCTGCTGCTCCTTTCAACTCCCAACCTCTTTTCCAGTTCTTCAGCGTAGCAAATAAGCTGGTTTGTCCCAGCACAGCCCCGCCTTCAGCTGTTAACAGGCCGTATCTGTCCGGCTCTCCACCACTGGTCCAATGTATGTTTTATTCCCATTAGGGCAGCTTGGTCTGCTGCCTAAACAGCCCTGGACAAAGATTACGCTGCCACAGCGGTTTCTACATGGAAGAGCCATTTCTTGTTAATGCCTGTCATGCCTGTAGCAGCGTGAAGCTGCTCCACACAACCCTGTGACCTTGAAGTCAGCAGGGGGAGCGAGATGGGGCTGCCTTCAAGTCAGCTGGCTGCCAACCACCAGAGAACAAGCTTTCCCTTGGGGCTGCTGTTTAAGGCTTTTTAAAAACCCACTTCAGAAAACGCAGTTTTGATTTGCTAGATGTAAAAGTGGCCTGCAAGGGGGGTGGTGAAGAGGAAGTGAGTGGGCTACTTAAATCCACAGTTATACAGGTCCAGATATACTAATGTATTTCTTTTATACTATACGAGTACACAACCACCTTGGTCTCTGGATACTAAGTGGAAAAAATGTATCTAAGGGAATTCTTTCAGTTTAGTCATGCAATTCAGATCAAAGGAGAGTTTCAGCTACACTAGGAGAATATTTTGGGTGCTCTGAATGTATAGAATGCACTCAGAATTAGCCAAAATACTGATCCAATACATCAATGAGCTGGGACATGCTGAAGTAGATAAAATAGCTACAAAACCCCAAAGGAGCATGTAACAAAAGGGATGGACAGCATGGTAGTGATTTTGCAATGATGACAAGTGACATCGATGCTACAGATTACGAAGAAGAACATGCTTGTCATCTGTTTGTGCAATGCTTGGATCTCAGTACTGAAAATGCTCAGGTACCTACTACCAACAGGGTGTTATTCAGTACATTACATTTTCTAGACTAAAGCTACATTTTTATCCTCAAGCCTGTGAGTTCTCCCCAAACTGGAAGCTAACAGAGCACCAAAGAAAATTTTAAGCAGTTACATCTCAGCATTTCCTCTTCCAGATCCAATGATTAATCAGCTATGCAATACTGCATCTTGCCTGCTTATGGCCAAGAAGCACTTCCTGATCCAGACTATGGCTGCTAAGTGACTTTAGCCATGTCAGTTAGAGAAAAACGTAAGAGGGAAAGATTCTCTTCCCTATGTAGGTGCTCCACCACTGGGAATCCTACTGTGAACTCTGAAGATAGGCTGTCAAAAATAAAGGTCAGGCCCACTCTGTCCTCCTGTCCCTCTTCCTGCCTGTTTAAGGGAACAGACTTTTCCTAGTTCATAATAAGGTGCAAAAGAAACATTGGTTCCATCTCCAACACAGCAGACACAACACAGGCAGACAACAGGAAAAAGGGATAAGTAGTAGAAGGATTTGTGGGTTTCCCCCACACACATACACAAAGCAAGCAAGCTTTTCCAAGTTATAAGAGTTCTAACACTGAAGTCCCCTGCCAGTATTAGTAACTTCCTGCTGTCATGATTAAGGACATTTCAAACTTTCTGGTATTTTCAAAATAGTCAGTACCTGGAATTGGCTGAAAAACACCCAGGCATTTAGCTTGCAAACAATATATTATTTCCTATAGGCTTAACATCCAATGAAGGCATCGCCAGGTGCGAGGTCCCAGCTCGCAATGCCTTGTTCTGTTTCCTGGTTGCAGCAGGACCTCCTTTTGGGTTGGGTTTGACCTGGAGGGTGGGCAAGCGGCAGGGCAGGCAGCTGACACCGCCACACACAGCTCCCTGCCACACGATGAGAAGTACCATGCTGCCATGCCAGGATGCTGTGTCCTCAGACAGCATCATGTCAGCAGACAGAGTTTTTGTAATGGGCACCGAACGTAAATGTGGATTCGTTAATACAGGACTGCTGCCTTGGTATCTGTTACGAGGTGCTAACAAGTTTTAAACACTGAACCGCAGCTGTGAACTTGCCTAGAAGTACTGAGTATCCAACACTCACACACCAATGCTTCCCTAAAACATGTTGCAAACCAATCTTTTAGATTTACAAATCATCAGATAACTACAAATGTACAATGTTACAGCAGACAAAAAGTCACTTTGGCCAACCAACTAAATCACTCTCACATTCCAAATTTAACAGCAATAACCACAGGAGATAAGGCAAAGCATCCTCAATGCAAAATCACAACTGCAATTTGTTACACAGAACAATACCTACCAAACCTATGTCCTGTGTTGGTGCCTGTGAATTGAGAGGCTGAAAGCTTCACCTTACAGTATCTTCCCACGTCTTAGGTAATACACTCCCCCCTCCAGCTTCCCTTCAGTTCCTATGGCTGACTGGGTTGGTCTGTTTGCTAATGAAGCATTTACATACCAGATTGTGGGTCTGCCCCTCTTCATTTTGATGCTATTTTTGTCTGTTTTTAAATGAGAATTACCACCACCTGCCCTTGTTTTATTTTGTATTGTCTTAACTCACTCCATGATCTAACACAGTTCTTCTCTATCAGCCAATTCTGCATCAACTCCCCAATTAAAGTCTCAAGGCAAGAATTCAAAGCAATTTTAAAATGATAACTGCTGTTTCAAAACTGAACAACTATCCTGTGGCAGCAGAGTTCAAGGCCACAGGAATCTGTTGCTGTAATGTCTCCAGCCTTCCTTGCTTTAATGAGGCTTTCTTGCGGGGAGGGGGGGTAGCAGCTCCGCTCTCATGAGAGGGACATGTTTTTATTACTGATCTGTTGAGCTGAAATAAAAATCAGTTGTGCCTAAGCCTTCCTTCTAGTGTCCCTGTAGAAAAAAGGGGTTTATTTTCTAGGAAGAATAGGAGAGAAAGAAAATATGTGAGCTGCAAACATCAAAGCAATAATAATCTAGAGTTAACTCCTCATCGATTCTCATTTCACCTAAATCAGCTCATCCAATTTTGTTGTTGCATGACTGCACTTAACTTATCTAGTTATCACGTACTGGGTAAAAGAAAATGGTACAATCACTGCTGAGGACTTCAGTAAATGAAGGTTTTGCCTTCCTTGCTCCAGCTGCTCTCAGCTTCTCTGCAACTTTCAAAGTCAAGAGCCTGCTTTGTACAAAGCCAGTGCTTCAGCTCCCGGTGAAGTGTTTCCGAGCACCAGCAGCGAGGACTGTCTTCCCACGGCACTTCTGCTGCACGGTGACTCTTACACCAGTGAGAGCACTTTTTTTCCCTTTTCTCTCAACAACAGAGCAGCTTGTGTTGTCCCCTCTTGCCCCTGAATTGGGAGACCACATCCTGTATTCAGGACATTCAAATGAAGAATAAAGCCTCAAAGTCCTTCCAACATTGCCACTAGAGTCATTCTACCTTCAGCAAAAGTAAACACCCAGGTACCCAAGGGCAAAAAAGAATTTCCACATGGGATGGAGCATGGCTGAAGTGATAGACACAACTAACTGATTTTCACAGCTGTGGAAGGACAACGATGCCCTGTTAAGCCTCCTTCCTTGGTGGTCCTTAAAACTGGGTATCACATATTGTTATCAATGAATATGGCACCTTCTGCTCATGCTCTACACACTGCCATTTTGATAAAGTAGTCAGCAACAATGCAGTTGAAATCTTTTTTCCCTTTTGCTCAGGACACAGTCAACAACATCCTCTGATCAAAATGTGAACGAGAGCCATCTTAACACCGCATGCTGCCTTTTCACAAAACCTCCAGTTAGTAGGCTTTGCACCAGCAGCCTCAGAGAAGGATCCGGCCCCTCCCTGCGTTGCAGCACACCACGCAGCGGCTACGTTGTGCCATCAGCATGGTCCGCTCTGTCTGGTCCCTGCTTTTCACCAGGCACAAATGACAACAGCCTGACAAGTGCATTAAAACTTAAGCTATCCAAAGGCAGCCAGACAGAAACCTTGCATACAGTCCCCTCAGGGTATTCTTCTTTGCTTTAGCTTCCTAAAAATAGCTCTTTAGAGGGGAATGAGGCTTTCAGGGTTTGCTTGTTTCTTTTTTAACCAGTTTTGAAAAGACTCCCTCATCCATAGGCTTTTGTTGCTTTGAGCAACTTAAAGGTCAAAAAGCAGAAGATGTACTGACAAAGGAAACCTGACGTACATCTCGCCTCACTCTGCTAGGTTACATCTTTTCTGTGCGCATTTATGTAATAAAGAGAAACGGTGCACATCAAAGGGGGTTCAGGAATCGCGGCCTCTGCTCCTGCCTCCTCAGTAGCTTTTTCAGCATTGGTGAATTCCTTTAAAATTTCTCTACCACATTTTCCTCTTTCTGCAAAAAGCAATTAAGAATATTTACTGACCTCACAGGGGAGACATAGCACTTCAGTTAATTAAAGCTTGTAAAGACTTTAAGATCACCCAGTGAAGGGCTTTATAGGAATGCGAAGTGCGTCATAAACCCAGAAAATGACCCAGCAGAGACACAAAGGTCATATCTGAAGTGTGTCAAATAAAGATCCCATTTAGATTTAAAGAAAAAAGTTGTAATTAAAATTACTACAACGTGCTTTCCCACCGTACCTTAACTGAGATTTTACAACACAGTAATCAGAGAGATAATAATTTCACATGCTACTTGTGAACTGGAAGGAATTTGTTTAAAGGCGATTTGCAATCAGACATACCTCGCAGAAACATCTATAAATGTTGGTGTATTATCTGCTTTAAGCTGCAAAAAGACAGAGTGAGGGTCTACACAAGCACAAGCAAAAAAGCCTCTCACTACTACTTATCACTAGCTTTAAGTAAAAGCCTCTTTAAGTTTTGGTGTTAAAAAAAGAAATCAGCTCCTTTCAGTACTTCAGAACCTGAAAGCCGCCAGTGACTGGGTTCTTACAGGGTTGAAGGACAGGATCGCCTGAGCTGCAAGGTGAGTGAACAACATGCAGACAGGGTCCCGAAAAGGTGTGCGCAAGGGCAGGGGACACTCCTGCAGCAATCTGCAAGGGTTAGTGGTAGATTTTGCCCCCAGGGCATTTCACATGTACCACTGTAAAGCAAGATACCACGCACCAGCTTAAAAACTTGCCAGCTGCCGGCCTGACCAGCCAGCATCACAAGTCAAGTCACGGATCAGGACAAATACTTTACAGTCCTTGAAGTAATAATTACATAGCAGCAACTGCACCATTTCATGAGAACTCACTGCTGCCTCAGGACCCTTTTGCTAGGCAGGAGGATGCAAACGCAGTCAGGACCACAACTTGGCCAGAGAGGGAGGGCTGGCAGGTGAAGGCAACCCTCCCAGGTGATCCTGGGTACCTTATGCCTTCATTGGTAAACGACAACCGCAGTGAGCACCTGTACTCCTGCTGGAAAGCTGGCCCAGTGAACGTTTTTGACAGTTCATTTGGGTGCCCTTAAAGCTACCAAAAGTTTCTGTAATTTGTCATCTTCTCTGTCCCAAATCCCCACAGCATTGTTTCTTTCCCCTAACAGGACTCCCTATACCACATGTGAACCTCAGGGTGTTATGTCAGGTTTCATAAGGTTGGAAGGAGCACAGGAGTAGGGACGAAGCACTTAAGCGGCCGCCCTTCCCATTTTGCCTGGTGAACAACATGCTATTCAGGGTTTCCAAAGCCTTTTACAAAGCGGGTCTCAGCAGTAGCCTCACACTCTTTTAGGACCAGACAGTGACTGCTTAAGGTAAGAACTTCTATGATGAAGGATCTCAGCATCTTCTTTCCATTGCTCCACCCGACAGCTTCCTCTGCTCTTGGGCAGCAGCCTCCCCCTCACCTACCCCAGCCACAAGTCACAGGCTCTGCCATGCATCAAGGTACCCCAGAGGAAAGGCAAAGCGAGTTGTGTGTTTCCCAGTCTGTCATCACATCTTTGGAGATGCAGAAAAAAGGCAAAGATAAGCCCATGTTAATTTGTTCCCCTCAGGATGTCAGTACTTAAATACACTAGGTTGTGGTTCAAGATTCATTCCTGCCAGCTGGACAATACCTGTCACTGGACAATACATGTGTGATGTGGGTACGGTGTGCAACCTAATTTCTGCAGCAAGAGAGCGCACAGTACAGCTTACACAGGCTGCAGAAAGGCAGATGATACTGTGAGTCAGCAGTGAGGTTGCTGGCACTAACTCATCACCATGCTGTTTCTGAAAAAACTTTGAGTTTGTTTAAATCTGGCCAATTGACCTCATATCACTTTAGCACCTCCTTCTAATGACTGCAAAACTTCTAACCACAGCACTTCTGATTCACTCGTACATGTCCAAAAATCCAATTTACAGGCTTTTGCCAGTAGCAGCCAGGATGAAAAAGCTATTTGTGGATCTGAGAAAGAAAAGATGATGTAGAAGAGGGAAATATAATGATCAAGGGATAATCCAATTCCACAAGAATGAATTCTACTTTCAAGCCTCCTCAAATTAAGTTTAAATGAAAAAAATGTATCCCGAAGACACATTTCTCATTCAAAGCAGCCACAGTTCTTCTGAATTTGAGTGCCTAAGTAAATATATTGCACACACCACTTTTAATAAGGATAGATTTTTCCATTTTATCTTTGACCATTTATTGCAGGCTCTGACTGCGTGGCCATCTCTCCCATATTTTCAGTCACTCTGGGCCTATGTTTTACACCTTCATCCTATAATTCCAGTAGTTTTCATGTTAGGAGTGTGAAGTAACAGAGATCTCCAAAGCCACTAACACTCCTTTTCTTCTACACTGGAACAAAGATCTCAATGGCAGGCCACGGGAGGACATGAACAAACAGTGCCAAAACACACCATCTCTTTCCTCTGGTAACACACCACCATCAATTGGCTCCCCAAGTGGCAGATGTTCAAAATCCACAGACAAGCATGGTGGGCTTTTACCGTTATAGGAAACATTCTGGGGTTTTGTCCACTTAATATTGGAAACTTAGTATTTTCTCATTACAAATCCAGCTTGTTTGCAATGGAGATATCCCATGGGGAGAATAAAGTGAACCAAGCGAAGCCTGAAGCAGAATGTAAATGAGGAAGCTGAAACAGCTGCTGGATGTTGCTAGCTCTTCCACACATTTTCAGGAAACACTCTTTAAGTACATAGACAGGTCAGTATTATCTGTATTATCCCACATGCGAATGGTTCAAAGTTGCGCCAGAGGAGGTTTAGACTGGACATTAGAAGCATTTCTTTACTAAGAGGGAGGTCAAACGCTGGAACAGACTTCCTAGAGAGGTGGTTGGTGCCCCAAGCCTGACAGCGTTTAAGAGGCATTTGGACAATGCCTTAATAATATGCTTTAACTTTTGGTCAGCCCTGAAGCGGTCAGGCAGTTGGACTAGATGATCATTGTAGGTCCCTTCCAACTGAAATACTCTATCCTATCCTTCCCCAAGCATATGNAAAGCAGCCACAGTTCTTCTGAATTTGAGTGCCTAAGTAAATATATTGCACACACCACTTTTAATAAGGATAGATTTTTCCATTTTATCTTTGACCATTTATTGCAGGCTCTGACTGCGTGGCCATCTCTCCCATATTTTCAGTCACTCTGGGCCTATGTTTTACACCTTCATCCTATAATTCCAGTAGTTTTCATGTTAGGAGTGTGAAGTAACAGAGATCTCCAAAGCCACTAACACTCCTTTTCTTCTACACTGGAACAAAGATCTCAATGGCAGGCCACGGGAGGACATGAACAAACAGTGCCAAAACACACCATCTCTTTCCTCTGGTAACACACCACCATCAATTGGCTCCCCAAGTGGCAGATGTTCAAAATCCACAGACAAGCATGGTGGGCTTTTACCGTTATAGGAAACATTCTGGGGTTTTGTCCACTTAATATTGGAAACTTAGTATTTTCTCATTACAAATCCAGCTTGTTTGCAATGGAGATATCCCATGGGGAGAATAAAGTGAACCAAGCGAAGCCTGAAGCAGAATGTAAATGAGGAAGCTGAAACAGCTGCTGGATGTTGCTAGCTCTTCCACACATTTTCAGGAAACACTCTTTAAGTACATAGACAGGTCAGTATTATCTGTATTATCCCACATGCGAATGGTTCAAAGTTGCGCCAGAGGAGGTTTAGACTGGACATTAGAAGCATTTCTTTACTAAGAGGGAGGTCAAACGCTGGAACAGACTTCCTAGAGAGGTGGTTGGTGCCCCAAGCCTGACAGCGTTTAAGAGGCATTTGGACAATGCCTTAATAATATGCTTTAACTTTTGGTCAGCCCTGAAGCGGTCAGGCAGTTGGACTAGATGATCATTGTAGGTCCCTTCCAACTGAAATACTCTATCCTATCCTTCCCCAAGCATATGATGCTTGTTTTTAACAAACATTTTTTGCTGCTTCTAGCTGCCTCACTTTTATTTATTGTTAAGTGTAAGATGTCAATTCAGGTATTCATTGACATCTTTCTCATCCACAGAAGCTGGGCTTTTTACCTTTGTGTACAAGTGAGGCCACCTCTTTACCCTGCTGCCAGATGGACTGAAAAGTGCACTGGTCAAATCAGCTACATGCAGAGATGGTATCATCCAAGAAGAGCACCAGGAAACAGATAACAGCAACATTAATATCTCCAAATTTGGCTTGGTACCTTTACAAGCTACCAATAACATTGATCTCCAGTCTTATCCAACCCGCATATTCTCAGAACTGCCACACCAACTCCTTAAGCAATCTCTCCCAGTCAGACACCCCTCCTAGTGACTGCACTGTGCAGGTGACCCATGGGGTTGTTAGGATGTTACCTGCAGAGACAAGCCTGGTCCTGGCCAAGCAGAAAGCTGTCACAACAGGGGACAGCTTTGGGCTAGGAAACCTGCACCCCGCTGGTGAGCGCTGCAGCAGCTGGTGCTCTGTGCCAGCCCTCAGGGGATGTGCGCTGCTCCTACCCTCAAGTCAGGAGCCCTGCTCTTTTTCCTGAGCTTAGATGCCCAAGACGCACAGCCTGGAGACCCACAGTTCAGTCCCCAGCACTCTGGCATCCAACCAGCAGACAGGAAAAGCTCTGGGAGCCTGAAAAGTGCATTACTTTTTCATTGACAGTAAAATTCACGGCCATGTTTTCAAGACTGCCGTTCCAGCTGGGGTCAGGTTTTCGTGAGGAGTTAAGAATCTATCTGCATACCAGGAAAAGGGGAAGGTTCTCGGAAGCATCATAGATAGAGCAGCTCTTCTCACAACCTGAATGACCCCAATATCTTCCTGGTCATTTTGAAAGTCTGACACTTACTTTCATCGTTAAATCAAAAATGTATTTTTCACAAGATCTGTTCCCAAGAGCAGGTTATAACTGCTCCTCTGCCAGCAGGAATGAACGTTGAGAACTTGCAACTTTTTACACGCACTGTATTAAAGTACTTCATAACTATGTCTTGGAAGAAGGAGCTGCAGTCTATGGATAATGTCCAGGTTAAGTACTTCAGTAATCTGCTACCATCTGACATTCACAGACCAAAAAGTCAATGACTTCATTTAATGATTTAAGGATTAGAATGAGTTTGGTTTTGTATCAGACTTGGCTTAAGAAGGATGAGCTGAATTCATTAGAAAATTAAGTTTAATTAATAAGCTACTTCTAGTTAAAATTAGCTAATGAAGTTCAGGGGAAAAAAAAAACAAAAAACAAAAAACCCCAGAAAGCAGTTTTAAATCAGACTACGTAACTGATTTACAGCTCTGCAATTACAGGACATGAAAAGAGAATGGATTTGACAACTGCTCATCTTCATCAATAGCTCAGAAACCAATATTTATTTGAATTGACGTTTAAATGACAAACTCAGTCAGTTTGCTTTTGAGCTGCATCGTTTGGATTTACAGCAAGAAATACCAGGTGCAGAGCTTATGTGCAATCCATCGCTTTTTCATCCCAACTGGAATAATAAAGCCAGAAAGATACTGCATCTCCTTGAACTAAGATTTCTGCCCCATCTCTGAGCCTGCACAGATGTTAAAGTAACCCCATTTTGGAAAGAGAGGGCAAGAGGCAGTGGCAGGCCATCTGCCGAGCAGGGGAGGGGAGCTCTGCAATATCCATAAGCAGCTCCAGAATAGGGGTGCTACAACACAACCCGTAGAACCACCTTCTCCGGCTGTGCTCAGGGCATGACCAGCAGCACAGCATCTCACCCACTGACCTAATTAAAAGGCTTAAGGGTCTGGGGGAAGAGAAAGAAGGAATTTTATATCCAAATACTGTGTAAGCACATGCTCACTTCATAACAGCTCTCAGGAGCAATACAGCTACCAGCTACCTTTCTCTTACCTCTCATATTGTGCAGTCCACACTACCAAAAACCAACTCAACTGCTGCTATTTTAGGCTGTCTTCAAGCAGAGTAGTTGACAATAACTGTAGGTAGTTGAGAATAACTGTGGTATCTTTGAGGTAATGGAGTTTGTCTTTTGCTTTGAGGGCCATGTGTCTTTCCAATATAGAGGTACAAGAATATGAAGATGATGGTTAGTCATACAGACTGTCTCCTGTGCCAGGCTGGTTCTAGGACATACCAGTCATGAACTGTATCGCTTACCTAAAAGGTATCAGGACTGTACTGTGCACAAGTATCCTCTGTGCAAATGCAAATATGGTACTAAGACATACTGGTGAGTATTTCCAGAAGTGGTTTGTTTGGTACCTGCCCATGAAACACTCAGGATAACAGGAGGAGGAAGACAGCAAGATACAACGCTGATTAAGAAACATCCAGTCAACATTTCCAGCAGTTTCGTAAAGCTCGTGCATTTGATCACCATGAGCAGACATACATCTTTAATTTACACAGACACGTACAGTGTCTCCCAGAGAAGTGCTATTTGCCACAGTACTGAAATATTTGTCATTTAAGTTTTAATGAAATCTCAACCACTTCTACATTTTCCAGAAGAAAACCCAACTAATTCATCTTAATTATTCAGAAAGTATAACGAGTTCTAGACCACGCAGACTCACTTTACCTAATTCAGGTCATGGAGTAACCGACTCTTCATTCCACTTGCCTTCATTTTAGTAATCAGTGTTGAGACTGGCAACTCAGCAATCAGTGTTGAGTACTATTTCTGGAGGATAAAAATCTGGATTGGCCAGAATCAATGAGAACAAAACAGGGTATTTAAATTTTAATATTTGAATATTTTTTAAATAAGCCCCAAAACATTAATTATCTAATCTCACATGAACACGACTGATCATTAGCTAGTTATCTGAACTCAGTTCATGCAAACGTAAGACAACACATGCTATAGCTACTCCGCTTGCGCCATCTGCACTGTTTACATATAAATGCACACATCTAGCAGAAATGCACTGAAAACTCGATTATGAAACTGCCACTTCACCTGCCTTTTCACATGCACCTAAAGCGCAGCTGAGGCAGAGAACATGACCACAGCAGCAGAGAGAGCGGTACAAGAACAGCGCATTTCAGTAATACCCATTTCTAGTACACAAAGGAGGCTGCAGCAGCTCAGCATGCTGAAAGCTAGGCAGGATCTTTAAACACAGAGTTCACGGGAATTCAACAGTTCCCCTTCCTTGCATTCTCTACTACATAATTCAGAAGAGGCAGCATGTCATGCTATTTTAAGATAATGGTATCATTAAGGGTAAAATACAAGTAGTTATTTTAAAACGCAGCAATGCAGCTGAACTGCATCAAGGCTCACCCCGAAGTCTGGGTCTGACTGAAGCAAGGAATTTGCAAACATCGTACAACTGAGTTAAAACAAAAGGGTGAAAATGCAAGACAGAAAAGTACTGGCCAGCTACCCAAGGTATATTACATAGGGAAAAGTTTCCTTGCCTAAGTCCAGCTGCTGCTCCAGCACCCTGCGAAACCTGGGAGCTCCTGTGTGACGAGCAGGCTGAAATCCCTCTCTTAAAACAAAGCACACTTCTAAGAAGCTGTTACACAGCATCAACTCTTGTGAACCGAGGAGGCGGGCAGCGTGCTGCCGAAATCCAACAGCTTGTCTCCCTGGCAGTATCACAACAGGCTGTGACACAACACGTACTAGTGTCCATCTAGGAAATAAATCTGAAGCTTCGCGCTCTCACCTGGCACGAGCACACGCTGGGAGCAGAGTCAGTGCCGGCTCGGGCACCGCTGGCGCGACGGCCTGTGCCGCTGGGACTGCCACAACCCGCGGCCAGCCCTGCCCACACTCCCGCTATCTGCTTACTGGCGGCAGTCTCTCCTGTGACTCCATCGCCCAGGAATGGCAACCACCTCACCCCTCAGGGCGCGGTGCTGCTGGGGGGCCCACGAACATGGGGACGAGACACGCCAGGAGCAGACCCTAAACCTCCCGGGACCAGCTTCCTTCGCGTGGGACCAACCTGCAGGAAGCACCGCGGGGGACAAACAGAGGTCAGGAGAGCTGCCAGAGGGAGACCACGACACGGGGACAGAGCTGAGTTGCACCAGGCACCGCGTGTATGTACGCACACACTCAGACACACGCACACAGGGTTTGCCAGCAAACCCTCCACCCCCCAGTCGGGTCTGATCAAATCCTCCTCAGCCGGCTGGCCGGCCGAAGGCAGGCTATTTTCTTTTACAAGTTAACACAGTTAGCAGAGAGGAATGGATTGTAGTTCTTGTTACATGCTACTCACCCAGGCACTGAAATGGCTGTATTTCTTTAAAAGCAGAATGCCTTCGCTTTGGGAAACTTATTTCTGTTTTGCTATTGTCATTTGCTAACTTGCCCAAGATCCTGTAAAATCCCAGAAAAGGCTAGGAAACAAGAAGAGATGATTTAAAAGCTGACGGTCAGGACAGGAATTTATGGAATGAAATCTTTAAGGGCAGGAGCAGATAGAGCCAGCCAGCTAACGCTTTCATGCCCTGTCTCTGACCAGCAAATTCATTTCATGGACAGACCAAGGCTTAACAAGACGATTTAAAATACCTGCTCGTGATGTGTGCTTCTCTGCATCACCTGGGAGTCCTTGGCGTAGCTAGCACACTGCCATGTGTTGTCCTCTTGCCTTTTCCAGCAGACTCCTTGCGATCACAATGTCGCAGTTCCCCAGGCCTTACAATCAACTGGTTTGTTGTAAGAGAACTAAAAATAGTGCTGAATTTTTCGCTGAAGCACTTGCTTGAGTGAACGTAGTGCCAGTCAGCCCATGTGTGAGCGAGCTGCACAGACCTTCAATATTAAATATAGCCCACATCCTACTGGAAACATGGCCATTGACTTTTTTCAAAAGTTTTTTTTTTTTTTTTTTTAAAGACAGTACAAAATAGATGCTGTTTCTGACTGCTAAAAGACAAAATGAGTGGAGTTGTTTTAAGAATATCCTCAGGGAAAGAGTGAGTCACTTAAGCTGCTTTTATGATAAAAGATCCCCAGAGGAAGTATATCTCCTTAGTAGTCTCCAAGCTGTTCAGAGACCCATATGCCCCCCCGAGAAACAAAGTTTCACATTGTTGGGTTTTTCAGGTTTGTGTTGTTTGTTTTTAATAGTTTGAACACCTGCTTCCACTGCAGAGTTAATGCTAGCATGGGAAACAGAGCAGGATTTCATAACACCTCAAGAGGATGATTAACAGAAGCATCTGTCCTGCAGGGCTGTTAATAATGAAGAGTACGAAAAGGCCCAAAAGGACACTGCATATGAAAGTTTACGGCATAGGTTGACAAGTCCAGGAAAAAAAAAAAATCTCAGAAGGAATTATTTTTGCAAAGCTTTTCATTACTGTGGCCTGAAAACAATCACTGAAGACAAAGGTTGCAAAAAATGTAATTCAAGACACAGATGCCAGCGCTGTTGCCAATGTCTGAGCTGGGATCCCAGAAGCAGATTTAGATGCAAAGCTTCCAGTCAGCACACACCAGACTCACACACATTCACGCTGTGGCGCACAGGTGGATAAGCCAAGAAATGAGAGGGTGCAGGTGATAGCTGGCAACAACCACTTGTGGCATTTTAAAAGGCTGGTAAAGCCACAATCATTCTCCTGGTAGTTGCACCAGAGTACGCCCGACAGCAAGCCAGGATGTCTGAACCACAGAGAGTTAAGTCTTACTACTGCCAGTGGACACAATTCTGTAAAAGCATCTAGAAGTCCAGACTCTACCACATAATATACACCAGTGAGAAGGTGGCATCTATAACTTTAGTCTGTTCTACACCGAGTCACTATATGGCTATACTTAGTGAAAGTGAATTTGTAAGTCAGGATAAATTTGCAAGAAAATTATTTCTTCACCTCAACAAATAAACTGCCACTGCCAGAGCAGCTTTCCAGAAGTAGCTCTCCAGGCTAGACTAGTACTGTACATACATACATATTTACATATATACATACACACACACCCCCACACACACAGGGAAAGAGAAATCTATAGATATATCTATTTTAAAGTAAGATTTTAGGATGGAAGTAAACACTAAAAAGTTGGAGAGTTACTGGGAATATCAGAGGAAAGACACTGTTTTTTGTTCATTTCACTGATTTTCATAGGGAAGAGTTGAAACCAAAAAGACCAAGGTGCTTATGTGGCCTGTTTGGCTGTTAATGTAAAATTATCTCCCACATTTTTGTTTCCCCTCATATGTCTTCGAACATTGCTTCAATTTTATTTGTTTTGCAGTAGAACTGCAATATTTTTGCCTTTGTTAAAGGGCTGGCAAATTCCTCCTAATCCTTTCTATTGCTGACAAAACATACTGCCAGGCAGTGTATAACATCTACATAGCAGCAGAGGTAGCCACAAACATAACAGCGTCTTCATTCCTGCTCCACTCCCCACCTATTATTTATAGAGAGAAAGAGCATTAACAGAGCACAAAGTTCTCACTAATTTAGCCTCACTTCACCATCTGTTACTTCCCATGAGTTGATCCTAATGAGAAACTACTTCAAAACACATTTGAGGACCAGCTGCACCCAGTGAAGTCACCAGAGGACGGGAATATTCCCCTCCCAATACATCACACACTGATGCTACACAGCAGCTCCTTCCCCTACCGAAATCAAGGGGAACACTGCCATTAATATTAACACAGCCCTGGGTCACAGCCTCTTGCAGTCATGTTGAGCAAGTATCCCACTCAATATTGTTTTTCTCAGTAATTCACAACTCTCTATCTGGTCAGAGGGGCAATGAGAGAGCTACAAACATTACCTGTCCCCCAGGCCTGAGCAGCCAGCTTTCTGCAGCTGCTTCTCCTGCAGTGCATTCATCTATGGAGTGATCACAGAATCATAGAATACCACGTTGGAAGGGACCTCAAGGATCATCTGGTCCAACCTTTCTTGGCAAAAGCACGGTCTAGACAAGATGGCCCAGTACCCTGTCCAGCCGAATCTTAAAAGTGTCCAGTGTTGGGGAATCCACCACTTCCCTGGGGAGATTATTCCACTGGATGATTGTTCTCACTGTGAAAAATTTCCTTCTTGTGTCCAATTGGAATCTCCCCAGGAGTAACTTGTACCCATTACCCCTCCTCTTTTCAATGTGACTCCTTGTAAAAAGGCCATCTCCACTTTCTTTGTGGACCTTGATAAGGTCTCCCCTAAGCCTTCTTTTCTCAAGGCCGAACAAACCCAGTTCTCTCAGCCTTTCCTCATATGGCAGGCTTCCCAGTCCTTTGATCTCCTTTGTGGCCCTTCTCTGGACCCTCTCCAGCCTGTCCGCATCTTTTTTGTATAGCGAGGACCAAAACTGAGCACAGTATTCCAGGTGTGGCCTGGCAAACGCTGAGCAGAGTGGGATAATGACTTCTTTATTTCTGCTGATGATGCCCTTGTTGATGCAACCCAACATCCTGTTGGCTTTCTTTGCAACAGCAGCACACTGTTCGCTCATATTGAGCTGCTTGTCCACCAGGACCCCCAGGTCCCTTTCCACAGAGCTGCTCCCCAGCCAGGTAGATCCCAGCCTGTGCTGCACTCCTGGATTAGGTTTTCCCAGGTGCAGGACCTTACATTTATCTTTGTTGAAATTCATAAGGTTCTTGTTAGCCCACTCTTCCAGCCTATCCAGGTCTTCCTGCAGGGTGGCTTTCCCTTCCAACACATCCACTTCCCCACTCAGTTTGGTATCATCAGCAAGCTTCATCAGCGTACACTTGATCCCATCATCCAGATCACTTATGAAGATATTAAACAGCGTGGGGCCCAATATCGATCCCTGGGGAACCCCACTTGTGACAGGCTGCCAGTTTGAGAAGGAGCTATTTACCACCACCTTCTGGGTGTGGCTTTTCCTAATCATGCTTCATTTGACTTGTGATAGCCCCCAGGAGGATTTGTTCCATAACCTTCCCAGGGACTGAAGTAATACTGATGGGCCTGTAATTTCCTGGATCCTCCTTTAAGCCCTTCTTGTAGATGGGGGTGACACTAGTCTTCTTCCAGTCTTCTAGGATGTCCCCCAATCTCCACAACTTCTCAAAGAGTATGGAGAGCAGCCTCACAATGTCGTCAGCCAGCTCTCTCAACACCCTCAGGTGGATATTGTCAGGGCCCATCGATTTGTAGGGGTCAAGCTCCTGTAATAGTTCACATACCAACTCTTCCTTTACTGATGGTGGATCTGTGTTTGCATCAACCTGGATTTTTGTTCCCAAGGCCTGGGGCCCAACAGTGCTGGTAAAGACAGGTGAAGAAATTGTTGAGAACCTCTGCCTTTTCAGTGTTGTTGGTGACTATTTCACCTCTCCTGTTTAACAGTGGGCCAGCGATGTAAGTATTCAACAGGCAGCCACTGCCCGAGGAGTCAGACTCTGGCTGACACTATGCAGAGAAAGAAGAGTGGAAATACAGGACCATGGTTACCAAGATTTAAAGAAGTTCACTACTGAACTTGCAATGAGATTGCTACTGCCACTGCCCTGCAGACAGCTGAACCACATCACAGCAAGTATGCAGCATCTCTCATTGGAAATGCTGAGGTTAAACCTCTCTGTCCTCCTGAGAAAATTCCTTCTGAACATCCACTCCTAAATCCCTCAGAGTATGGTCATCCCATATAGTGGTGAGACAGACTACAAGATGAGTTTGGCTGGGAGCCAGCCCGTAAATCTACTGCGTAGTTTGGTCAAAAGCATATGAGCAAGAACAACTGTCACCTCCTGGGCCCAAGGATACCCTGGAAAACAGTGGTCGTTTTTTAACTGTTTGAGACAAAACCTCTAAAGCTTCATGCTGTAGGATTCCTCATTACAAGATGGGGTTAGCCTGAATCCTCTCTGTTACTGCACCTAAGCAAATCAGCTGGGCTTGGGAGAGCACTGAAGAAGCCCAGGAAAAAGCCATGCCGCAAGCCTGCAGAGCTCCCTGGCCACTTGCTCTGCCCAGGGCTCAAAGGTGAAGACTCTGAATGCAAGTGATCACCACTTAGATAAATCGTGGCTCCCAGTACAAATTTAGAAGTTATTACTTCGATGTATACTACTTTGCTATGATGCCTCAATTTGCCCACCTTCAAAACTATCAAAAGCAACAGAATGGGTCACTAACATCACAAAGTCATATTCAAATCCTTAGATAAGTGGACTCTGCCATTTGCTGTGGGTAGCTCAGCAATGCTGCTTTTGCTCCCCAACAGTTTTCTAATTGGGTGTGTGTATTTACACCTTACACATAGGGAATAGGGTAGATACTGTGGGAGCATGACTTATGGAAGATAACATCACCAAAAAACGAAGATTATTCACTGGTGACAAGTGTAAAGCATGATACAGAACATAATTCCATATTCTGAAGGACTGGTCTGGTAACTCAAAAAAACCCTAACACATGCATAACTAATGCTTAAAACCTATTCAGTGTCCCAGTCACAACCTTGAGTCTTCACACTGTGTAAAAGCAAAAGAGTGAGTTACACTTAGGCTACCTTAGCCTTTTTGGAGGGTAGGGCTTTTTTGAAATAGTTTCTAAAGCACAGGGGTTATGGCTCCTGATCAAGCACAGCAATTCAAGAAGATAACCACCATTTCTGTATGTGAATGGTGAATTATACATTTCACTTAAGCAAGTCAATAGCCTCACAAGGTGCACTACATCGAAGATCAGGCTCTCAACTTCTGAATTCCCTCAATAAAAATTACACTATAAATAGCCTTCCACCTTTCCTGCAGTTCATGAAAAAGGCAAGAAATCTCTGTTCCCTTCGTTGTCTCACACTTCTGCTGTCGGTTGCACCAGGGAATATTTAGAGCAATCTTTTGTAAACAGCACATGTTTCTGCGTCTGCCCCAGCACTAGCCACAGCACTGTGGGGCTGCGTTCCTGAAGTTTTTGGACGTCGGTTGACACCAGGGCCGCCCAGGCAGGGAGCAGCTGTGTGTGTAGGTGGGCAGAGAACAAGGGGAGGGACAGGGAGATGGGAAACTTACCAACTTTGCTGCCTGCAAATGTCACGATACCGACTGCAGCTCCCTGCGTCCAGACTGTTTAACAAGTTTTCCTCTTCTGCCGGCTGGCCGAGATGAGTGGGACTGTTTTGCTGGACATTTTGCTTTCTTCCCTAGTACCATCACCAGCAATAAGTTACGTTTCTTACTCGATGAAACAAACTGCTTAGTAATTTCTGCTCTGCCTCTAAGGTCTGGGGTCTGCCGCTTAAAGTATTTGCTTCACGTTTCCAACATCTCAGTGAAAAGATCCTTCATTATCACTGGAGAGACTGTAACTGAGCACAGTGGTATAATACTTCATGTGACTTCAGAAAGCAATTTTTTTTCATAGTGCATGCTTAAATGGGACTCAAGCCTCTTCCTCCCTTCAGTTTTAGTAGTTTAAGGCAGGAACATTTTCAGAGGTGCCAGCTGGCCTACACCCATGCGAAAAGGCAGCAACACCCAGAAATGTGAATTGTAAGCGATCATACGCTAATGTAAATTTAGCTGTCCAGCATATCCCTCGTGTTTTATGACATATGTTTAATAATATGATCACACATATATTAAAGAATGAGGTATGAAGGAACACAGCTAAAGAGTGTAGGTACTCACAGAATACTACTGAGGGGAATCTTTAAAATACCCATCAATCCCCAACCGCTTAGGGAATTTAGTGTGAGAAGAACACTTTGGGTTCTTTGTTAAAAAGCTCCTAGAAAACATAGGGATGTCCAGATTTGGGTCTGCCCTCCACATTATCAGCAAGTCTCTCATTGTCAATAAAATAATCTCTATTGAAAGTAAAGCTGTCAGCTTGGCTCTCAAAATTACTAAAAGCAGCATTACAATAATAAGCATTACTAGACGTTCCTGGGAGAAGCTGAACTGTTCTTTTGATTACTCTGCTGGATAAAACTGTGCTATACACAGGGAGGTGAAAAGTCAGTCATGTGCACAACCATAACTGCAAACTAAAGGACATATCGAGAGGGAGACAAGATTACAATCACAGAAAATGAGAATCAGACACAAAAATGATTTCCTATGAGATACAGATGCAGCATCTGGTTTTGCATATTCTAACACAGGAATAAATCTTCCCGAGTGCTTTCCTCCATTTCCTTCCAACTTCACTGCATTCCAAATCCAATTCAGCTGATATGTAAGAAATGAGCCTTTCTCCGCATGTTTGTCCATTTGGGGGTTGAGTTGGTTATATTCACACAGCCTGCAGGGATACCCGAATAACTCTGAATATGACATGCCGGTATCTTCTCATGGAAGCTTCTGTCAGCTGTACCATGTGAAGGGCTCTCAGATGCACAACCATTTAACTTGCCCAATTACATTTCTGGCTGCTGTTCTGCCTTGCAGCTTAGAGAAACCTCTCCAGGAGCTAGGTCACAAGAAGGAATTGCCAAAATATACTACTTTTTAAAGAGCTTAATCCTAAGGGGAATGGAAGACATGAGAAATGTTATAGTAGGTCTGGAAGAAAACATCAGAAAAAAATTATTGTGCGGTTGTAATCCGTAAGGATGACATGTTTTCTATCTTCCTCTTATATCTATTTGTTACATTTGAAATGCACAGGTTCATAAACACAAATTTATACGCGAATTGCACTTCAGACATTAACTCACTTTCAGTTTTGATGCTAGGAAAGTATGGTGTTTGTGTGATGCATCTGTCTTCTTGACATAAGCAAACACCAGCTGTTATTTGCTTGGTTTAAAAAAAGTGAGTAAACAAAAATTTATTAATTAAATGGGGAATTCAGAAAGCTTAGATGTGGATTCAAAACTTATTACACAATCACGTCAACTTTGAGTCAAGGAGAGCACATGAGACAAGACGGATACTCCAGTATATTCTCTGTAGTAGTAACTTGGCAGTTTATTTACATGCGCCATTAACATCTTGTCTGACATAACCAAGTACGGACTTTGGTGTCTCATGTGCTTAAGCAAAATCAAGTCATATATATGCTGAGAAGTGGCCATATACTTGTTCCACCTGTGTCTCCCTCTGCATCATGATGAAATGCTGGTGACAGCATTGTCTTAGTTTCAAATCCAGAGAGGAAAGCAGAAAATAAGCAGAGGTTCTGAAGATGAACATGGTTTTGAGGTTTGACCACGAAAAAGAACCCTCTAGGTGAGCCAGAAAAGCCCATTACTTGCTCCTACATGGAAAAAAAAACTCAAACTTTTTGCCTTTGGGAAATACAGCACATCCTGCAAGTCACAGCGTTTGTTTCCCAGCAGTTTTTCCAACAGCTCAGTGACATGTGCCACTGGGGTGGTACAGTTCATCTGCAATACCACAGTTATGAATCCACCTCTTCAAAGCTGTTCCCTCCTGGGTCATCAGTTCAAACACAACCCTGGTCTGAAATGATTGAAACCTGCCATAGCCTGACACCTGTGAAGCAGCTCCAATGAAACGAGACGGTGGTTTCACTCCTGTTGCTGCTGGAGAAGCATCACCATAAAAATGATTGTAATCAGCAGCACCTCTGATACCCAGCTCAATAAAAGAGCCCAAGGGCAGGGTACACATGGAGGATGGACTCTGACTTTGTCCTGTGGTGATTTCTTGTTCTGGACAGAAAGGCTTACAGAAGAAGAGACATACTGAGTCTCTGCTCTCTTAAAACTTCTGGGTGTTCTTTCTGTTACCTGCCAACTCCCAGACACACTGGGCAATACTATCATTTCTGCTGGGCTATGTTAAATTAGATGCTGATAACTACTGTTTTGCTGAGAGGGTGAAAACACGCTTCCTCAGAAGTGCTTTGTCTTTTTATATCATCTGTGGGACCTTCAAAGGTCCTACAGAAAACCGTGACTTACAGCTAATTTATAAGATATTAATAATACACAAATCACACATATAGACCCTGGTAGTTTTCCTAAATTACAGGATCGATCCCAGAAGAGACCTGTCTTACCCTGTGTAACTTGGTCTCTGTCAGGAGATCGAATGCTGTTCCTTTCCCGATAGGGCATGGCATAATGCAAGCTTATATTTACTCCAAAGCTTCCAGGAGAGGAGAGCACCGACGGGGGAAGAATTAGCTGTGCACCACCATTTCCCAACTCACACACAGACACATCAGCTGCAACTTGACAGCTAGGATCAGTAAGCTATTCCAAAAACATGGACTCAACAGCAAGCTGGAAGGTAAAGCTAAATTTCTGTACTTTGCATTGCTGTAACTTTGAGAAAGGGTCAAGGGAAAACACAGTAAGAAGGCAGAAATCTTGCTTCTGTCCACAAAAGTGTTTTTGTGCAGTTTATAAGCAGAGACAAAAGAACAGTAGTGAATACTCATTTTCCATATCCCTCATAGGTAAATCCTAAAATAATAAGGGTCTATGGAGTATTAACTACTGTCCTCTAAAAACTAAGACAAGAGAACAGTTATTCCTATGGCTAATGCTAATAAAATACGTTTGAGAAAGGAGTTACATAAACATAACCAGATTATTCCTCTAGGCTGCAGTAAGCAGATAAATATTTTTATCCCCTTTCCACAGATAGCAAAACGAATGTAATGAGGCAACAGTGAAATATCTAAAACAGACCTGAGAGAGGCAGCTCCAGGAACAGAAATGTAACGCATTCATTCCCTAGCGGTTGCCACTACTCATTCCACCAACTGCTGCTCCATTGCTAACTAGGCTAAAAATAATTAATTACATACTTGCTTTGCCCAGGGTAGAGATGCCCTCAGCAGACACAGCCCTGTTCTGCAGTGAACGCAGGGGATAGCTGTGATCTTATTTCCAATTTGGCTTGCTCAGCTGCAGTAGGGGGTGGGCATCCCTGAAGAATCCCAGAATTTACCACTCCAAAGAGCCTCCTACCTGAATGGCCCATTTTTGCTGGCTGTTGGAGCTGAGCTCTCACACTCACTGCACAACTTTTAGCAGCTACATAAAACCCCCTAATTTCTTGGTCAGTCCAGGCTAGAGAAGAAAGAAGTTATGAGTATCTTCCAAAGGGCAGGATCAAAACGTGCTGAGAGCAGAGCTTTGTCAGAAAACATCTAGGCTTCTTGCCAGCACTCCGTGAAGGATCTATTTTACACACAAACAGAGGCTTGGGGATAGATTCACAGCTCCAATGATATTTATGTGCTTTTTACTTTGATAGGGCTTGTTAGAGCCTTCCACTGCGCTGTGCTTCCCTGACCTGTGCAGCAGGTTCACTGGAACCCTGATGCCTGTGGACATGAACACAAGATGCAGTTTCACTTCCTCCTTTGGGGAAACAAGAACGTGACTTTTTATACTGTAATCACCCCTGAAACAATCCAGTATACTTGCAAGCTCAGCATGGTCTTACACTGTTTGGATAACCATTTCCTATACTTCCCTCGACTGCAGACTTTTCCAAGGAGATAAAGCACAATTCTTTTTCCCTTTCACCCCAAACGTGTAATCCTTATGGAGTGCCAAGAAGCTGAAACACCCTGAAGGCTGCTACATCCTATGTGCATCTGTATCTATTACAAGCATGTTGGGAACTTTGAGGAACCAAGCAAAATCAAACCCAACTGTGTGTTAAGGAGGATCATTCTCCCCATGTGACACACACATACACACACAATCCACAAGTACAAGCACCCACAAATCTTTGGCTCAGGTATTCTATATCTATATATATCTGTATCTATATCCTACACACTATCACAGCAGGAGACATAACTGTTTAGCAACATTTGGAAACAGACAGTACTATTTACTGAAGGATAAATAACAAAAACTTTTCCAACCGGTGTGGTTGTACAGTGAGGGGCAACCTTCAGACACAGTACGACACACAGGATATGTTATGTCCTATAAAAATCCTTTAAATAATTTCATCTGGAGTAAGAGTACTTTAAAAGCATATATGAATTTCTCACTAATACTACAAATGCAGCATGTTCCAAACTGCAGATGTTGCATTTGCTACCAGAAGCATAAATTTCCCTTATTTTGTGTATCCTTCTCTACCCCTTCCTGGGCTTTATACCCACATCTGGTAGCACATGAATTCTTCATTTGATGCTCATATTGCTTTCTTTTTAAAGCCTATCCAGGCAAAATGTGTACACAGGCATGGTATTACAGCCAGACTAACAGCACTTACAAAACCCCTGTGTCCTTCCATGTACTAGATGAGCTACAGTCTGTAATCATCAGGATTTACAAACACACCTGTCTTAGCTGACATCCTTCTTTCAAACAAACTGAAACAGCTCAGCAAATTCCTGTGGTTACAGTCATTACACAAAAACTGAGACCAAAACCAGTGCAAGTCGTGGGCATTTGCCAGGAAGCTTGCTACCTCTTGGATAAAAGGTGGCCTAGCTGGTCAAAGACAACCTCGTTCCTAGTTCTTGTATTCTGAAGAAACTGGATACGTGAAAAGTAAAGTAAAAGTTATTAATTTTACCAAGTGCTATTATCAGGGAAGAGAGATAAGAGTGTTTTCCTGCACTCTACCCAGACTATGACATTTTATCCATAGCTTCCCATGCAGTCATTCAGACCTTTTCAGACATTTAAATCTCTTCAAGTCCTAACAAATCCTTTCCTTTACATTCCTCAACATTTGAGACACCATCCTGCAGCTGAAAAGGCAGGAAGCAGACAGCATTTTGCGACAGCACCTTTTAGCATCAGCTCATATATTGCAGCAGAAAGATGATGATCTCACTCAGAGATAAGAGTGTTGGCAGACAGATAAGTAGTTACCTGAGCTTAAATAGGTCAATACCAGTATAGCAGTACCAGCTCCCAAAAGGCTTCATCTGTTCACTAGCTACTTCAGCTCTGTATAAGGGGGAGCCCAATTCAAGTAATACACCAGCCGCAATGTGCTTGCTACTTCAGGAGAAACAGACTGTTGCATGAAAAAGTTCGATGAGCACGTTTCAAAAACTTAAATAAAATTGATTCTGGATTAAAATTATCAATTGATTTCCCTCTTGGCCTTCCTGGGAATTGAAGCTGTCTACACAATTAAACTGTATAACGATTTTCTCTGAACCTATAAAAGCCTTTTATTTATAGCCACATCTCTTCATAATAAACACCCTGCTCTAATCTATTACAAGTTGAAGGGATGATAATACTAAAGCATAAGCTGAATACACACAGCACATTATGCATTTAAAGCACTGCAAAATTCTACATATCAATTTTCATCTGAATTAAGAGCAATCTTCTCTTGAGCTGACTATTTTGTACAAACCCAGCGACACATTGCTAGCAAGGAATAAATGATGAAGAATGTGGTTTTTTACTAATCTCCGTTTCATGGCTGTTCTGGCCTATCTGAAACCTTCACCAATAGTGGCTTTACCAGTGGACAGTCATCTGTCTGCACAGCAACAGCCGCACAGGGGGCTCCTGCCCGGCCTCCCATACTACACTGCCAGTTAAAATGGAGTCTCTTGTTGGCAGTAGCTCCCCAGCCATCAGACTTTGCCTCCTCCACCAGCCACACCGTTCTTCCGCCCTGAGGAATGGGAACAGCCAACCAAGACATAGCATCGGCAACGTAGCCTTGGTTAGGGCACGTCTTAAATGTTTCTTAATCTGTGGCCCATACTGACTATCTATTGACTGAGGTTTAGTTATGGTAAATAATTAATTTTCATATCCCCTGTACTACCTGAAATCTACAGTAGCAGTTGTGGCTAGCACTAGGTAGCGATGCATTAGTAAAACAAGACCTAATCGTAAAAGAAAAATTATGCAGCTCAGAAATGAAATGCTGCAATATACATCTTGTTACAAATACTTACAGCATGACACTTTGGCTTAGTAACCCCAGTGCTCTAGGGTCAGTGCATCTTCCTGAGAATAACCGGGGCCTCGCTGAAGTATACCCTGAATCTAAGAAGCTGTGGAGAGAATTGCAAATATAACCCACCCAGATGGCACAATCTTATAAAAGTTTAACATGTCAATCTGATCATTTAATTAAAACCCTTTCCTCTCCATGGTTAATGGCAGGTTTGTACAGCAGAAATGGCACCAGAACAGATGTTAGTAAATCTGTCAAAGCTGCAGGATGATTGGTCTGACTATGGTGTCTTTTGAAGGACTACTCTATTTACATTCCTACTGATCTCTCACGTCAAGTCTAGTAAATATTACCTCTCCTTTGGCTGCACTACAGAATAGTGTAAGCCAAGTTTCCTGGTGAAAGTCGTTTGCTTTGAGAAAACACCATATGATTATAGGCAGCCTTTTTCAAGATTTCAGGAGAAAAACCTTTAATGATGAAAAGCATACCTTAATTTTAAATAGGCCTTTCTCCACATTTTCTTTCGTCTTATCTGTTCAGGATTCCCATGAAAAACTGCAGTCACAAGTTAAGAGAGGAAAAAAGAACTTGGAGATCGGCTTGGCTAAGACAAGGGAAGGCCTGTATCATAAACCACATTTGGTAGCATCAAGAGCGTCCATGGCGAAGTGAAATCTGGAGGTGCACTGAAGAGTCTCACCATGCACCCTGGCGTCCAAACCAGAGGCACAACCCATGCATGATCAACCTGTTCTGTGCAGAGCAGATCTGGACAAGGGAGGGCAGAGGTGCCAGCAAGCTTTTGCCCCAGAGACTGAACTACATTAGTAAAATGCGTTTGAAATGTTTGCATCACAAAAAGCCATCCAGTTACCAATGAAGGCAAAATAATTTCCAGCAATGTCAAAGGGACGACACAACTGTTTAAAGCAAATGTGACCCTACACTCGTGTTTATGGAGCCGGTTATCTGAATTGGTGCAAGAAAATACTACATTTTGATGGGGTAACGTTTTCTTTTCTAGCTAGGGAAGTTACACTTCCAAAGACTTAAATATGCAATGTATCACAGTGAACAGTTTTATCTCAAAATACTGTTCAAAGAGCCAGAGGCACACAGGAATGCTGCAGGGTCAGCCACACAATGAAGAAGGGCAAGGGGCTTTCAAAAGAAACAGTCAGGGCTGTCAAGTTGCAAGGGAGGCATGGTGCAGAAGTGCAATTGTTCTCTTACCAGAGACCTGCCTGTTTGAACAAAGACCATTCTGGGCTGAGTAAGCAGATTTTCTCATTTTTGTGATTCTATGCAAAAGCTCTTTGAATCTGAGATGCTCCAAGACAATAAGAACAACCATAGTTTATGAAAGCAATGTTAACAGAGATATTACCTGTATTCCGTTACTTCAGTTCATCAGTATGCAAATTAAAGCAATTAGGCAGTAAGTGGCTCTCTTGATTTCAAGTGAATATCAAAAGGTAAGAGGCTGAAAATGAACCTGGGTCCATGCTAAGGTGATTCACAAGCTGTAAATGTGAAGTTATACTTTATAGCCCTAGGGAAAGTGCAACAAGAAAAGGAACTAAACCTTAAAAGGATCTGAAAGGATCTTCAGCATCTTTTAACATCATTGATCCTGCAAAACCCATTTATAAAATTACTGTACAACTTCTCTTTTTCCTTTTACACACACCTTGGAGCATCCCATTGCTCATAGTTCACTGGAAACCAGAAAATGCCAAGTCATTTGACATTATCTAAGCATGCACTTACACAGAACAGCCGAATGAGCAGCTTCCTTCTGAAGGTTCTCTCACACTTGGGTTTTAAGATATTGCTTATCATCAGAGTTGCCTTGGTTTGGCCCTAGCCTCCCTTCACTTCAGCAGGTGAGGTTTGCCATGCCCACAACACAACAAAAGAGGAAATGAACTATTAGTTCATACAAGGAAGCACATAATGGATGTCTTTAGGAGCTAGGAAAGATTTCTTTTCAGCCCAGGAAAGAGTTTCATCTTGAGGGAGCCTGGAGATGAGCAGTTCACAGGCGGATGGATTAAAATGTAAAAGGGCAGGACTAAAAGGCTGGTCCACCCCTGCTCTGTCACCATAAGGGAGCAAGTCCGTGCTCCAGACATCCAGGCTGGGGATTCACAGACCACTAGTTACTCTGCCATCATGGATCTCCTAATTGTGCCCTGTATGCACAGGAATTTTTTCTGCTCAAAGCTAAAACACTAAGGGCCAATATAAAGATAATGAACATGGAGTAAGTTCCCTGATGAATTAGGGACTGGTTATTGTCTACGCATAATTTCACCAGCAGTAATTCCTTCCTTATTAAGTACTTATTCTTAGCTGCTTTATGACAAAATCCAACTGTACTCAGCTCTTAGAGAAGATGGAGTACCTTTCTGCAGAAGAATAGGAGGTAATGCTGAGATGCTCACATCTCTCTAAGACAGCTGGTAAATTATTCCTTCATTTTCAAGTTTACTGAACACAACTGTGTACTTCTGTCTCAGAAAACTAAGACCCTGTGCAATCACTTATTTTCCACTTGCTTCTTAGCATAAATGGGTATAAATGTTTCATGAACCATAAATGTTTCAAGAAAAAGATAAATGTTGAGCAATTACAAATGTAATCTTCCTCCATTTTAATGTGGTATCTATTTGCACTAAGGGCAGATGGATCACTTGAAATATTATGCCCAGGCAAGGGCAGGTGCCCCAAACACATCCACAAGGAGAGACCATGGGCTCTGCTCCCAAAAGGTGGGAGAGGATAAGCACCTTGTCAAGCAGAGAATGGGCATCAGGGTACTCCAGCAGCAGTCCACGTACCCCGATACTGCCTGTCCCCACTTAGGCGATACACCCTCACTACTTCTCCACTGTTATCTTGTGCAACTCTTTACTCGTAGGGTGACCCACAGAGCCAGTTCTGCTTTGCAATGCGGTTTAACTGACCTGCTGCTGGAGATCCCTCCCAGGCATGCAGTTATCAAGACATCTAAACTACCACCTGCTTTGTGCTGGACACAGGAAGGAAATATAATACATTCACAGGCTTGATACTCATTTGTTTTTTTCACTACTTCAATGGGTATTTAGCTAATTGGTATTAGTAAGGGTCTTTTTTGTTAATTGTAAACTCATTCAAACACTTTCTTCACCTCTGGGAACAAGATTTCCAATAAGAGTTTTAGAAAGCTCAAGTTGATTTTATTTACCTTAAGGGAGAAGAAAAAAAAGAAAAAAAAAAATCGATACAGGACAGGGACATCTTGTTTTACTTCACAGAAAGAACAAGCATATCCCCACACCACTGCATTTCTCTGAAAGAAGTCAGGTCAATTTTCCTAAGTTTTTCCTTTTTTTGGTACATACACGCTGGAGGAGCAAGACATCTATTGAACTTTGAGTTTTAGAGACTGCTCAGCTGTAGAGTGATCTGATTATGCAGTCAAATCCTTTGGGAGCCACTAGGCTACTGAATTTTCAGTATATCTATCTATATGCAGCAATGTGAATGTGAAGAGATAATCTAAATTACCATCTATCATGTTATTAAAATAAGCCCTGGCAAAGTTACCTTTTCTATTAAAAATAATGTCTGGTATGATTAAAAAAAACATTGAAATATCATTTAGCTGTTCACAATTTCTATTGTCACGTCCACTTGCTTTTCTCCGAATTTACCCACTGAAGCTTAGTGTAGGCAATTGGCTCCCTTACAGCACAGTGTCAGCACACTTGGGTTGCACACGCTGGTCATCAGAATTTCATAATTGTAAATTTCTCCACTATGACTTTCAAAAGGCCTATAGAAATATTTTTACTCATGAAAAGTTTTGAACAACACACCCTTCTGTTGCAAAAAAGTAACAAAACACCGTGTTTGAGATGACATTGTCCTTCCAATCTAAGTGATAAAGTCTTCAGAAAAAAGAATATTGCTTGCAGATGGGACAGTAGAGTTCTAAAAAAAAAAAGTGAAAAAAATAAAACCAGAAAACTTGCAAGCGAAGGTAGAAGATGGAAAACAGTTAAGGAAGCAATCTCAAATCACTCAGCATTTATTATGATGTAAGATTTATTACTTTCACAGATGCAATTTTTGATAGCTTGAATTCCAAGATTCAGCAATTTTAGTGGAAAGAATTCGTAACAAGCCGTGGGAACTGCTGGATTTGCAGCAATTAAACATAGACATGGAAAAAGATGTTACGCTATGCGGTGACAGGGAGTTCAAGGTATTGTGCTAATCAAAGTCTTGCTAATATTACACTTAAAACGAGTATTTTTTGTGGAGCCTCTAGCAAATGGAAGACATTTGAGGGAAAAAAGTCACTTCCCTCTTTGGAAGGTGTGCACCTCTCTGGGCTTTTGCCCCTAAAAAAAAATATTTGTCAACTGCCCATCATAACCTGTAACTCAATTTGTTTATTATTATTTTTTAATTTAGAGCAACACAAGTTTCTGATTTTCCCAGAACATTTCTGCTAAGGGAAGGTTAAAACATCTCTTGAGATCTGAATATTTGCTCTTAATGGTTTAAAGCAAAGCTAGTGGCAGCTGCTGATCACTCAAACTACTGCCATTTTGCCTGACAGCTTAACTGCAACTTACAGCATTTCTTAAGGGAATACAAAACATGATTTTCTTCTCACAGCAATTTAATTCTATCTTATTTTTTTCAATTAAGTGAGAAAAGACAAAAAATATATGACTAAGCATGGATCTACTGGCTTTCTCATATTTCAGATGCAATAGTTAGATTATACCTGCTGTCTGAAAACAAAAAAACGAAAGGTGCCTTCTAACATGCTAGTATGATTGTGCTAACTTCCAAAATACTGCGCGAGGGCAACAGCAGCAGCAGGGAACAGAAGATGGCACAGCTTTTTGAATCAGCTAGAAAAAACCAGTAGTATTATGCTAAGCTCTCTGAAGAGTATGTATCCTCGTGGGCCAACATAATGAGAAAACAGTGATCGTCCAAAGCCTCCTAAGAAGGGGACGGAACAACAGGAGAGCGCCCTAGTTTTCATGTGCGTATGCAATAACCCCTTCTGATCTACAAATGTCTGATTAGCTGAAATGACAACAAGCTGTGTGCCCTCCAGCTGGTATTTGTGACTGAAGTTTAATGAACCAGCACTGAACCAAAACCAAGAATAGGGAAAACAACAAAAATGTAACATAAAAACATAGGAAGAAAACTCAAATTAAGCATAGTCGCAATTTCCAAATCACTAGGTCATGATGAGTAGGAAATTAGATTAATATGTGGTTGTGCAAAGGTTAAGGAGTGGGACTTCTCTTCCCACACTTGAAGGGAAAAAAGGAAAATGAAAAGATTTTTCCAGGTCAGGGTTTGTTTACAGTTATTAGGATTAAAGGTCTAAGGCTTATGGGAAAAATGTGTCTCCAAGTGGATAGCTTCCCCTTTTTTTTGGACCAGTTTAGTATGGCCTGCCATGGCTGCATCCATGACAACTCCAGAGCTGAAGCAGTTCTGGGAACAGACATGCCAGAGGGGAGAGCATGATCTGCTCTGTGTCTTCATTAACTTCAGAAAACTACAAAATTTATTTCATGTACATACAAGAAGATGTACTCAGGTTTTTGGTGACTGACTTTCAGTCTCATGCTCTGTAATGCCACCACAAACAGAGGTTCATGCATTTTGCAGCTACATTGGTGCAGCCAGCTACTTTCTCAGCACAGATTTCCAGACTGGACGCCCCCCAGCCCTCCCAATTTCCCTGTATACATACTAAGTTTGCAGCCAGGTGTGTCAAGAGTGGTCAGCGGCTGCTGTGAGGGGGTGGGGAAAGCACTGACAAAGGGCTTGGAAACCAGGATCCTCTTTTCCTGAGCGAACTTACCAACTGAAAAAAATAACAACTTCATAAGCGTAATTACTACCAACTCAACCTCCCAGACATGTGCAAGGCATTACTCCTCTTCAGAATTCCCTTTTACACTCATGTTCTAATTAAAATGGGATTTTATAGATGCATATACAGAGACAGTGTGGTAGTATAAAGCACAAACTCTCCCCATCTCAGAGGAACGTATTTTTGGTTCTGCTGTTTTTCCCTACAAAAGGACAGAAGGCCAGCCCTACACGGAGATTGCTTGTTGCCATGGCAGCTGCACCCTGGAACAATTCAACTGTCCCAAGCAGACAACGCTTGGGAGCCTCTGCAACCTCAAATGAAGTTTCCAAATACCATGACCAAAATGAGAAGCGCTACAGGTCACAAGGGAAATACTCTTAAACATATTGAGCACTGAATACTCTGTCCCCAGGGATTCCTTGTCATATAAACCCATGCTGTCCTGCTGGGAGCTCACGTCACATTCAGAAAGTCAGAGCCTATGCGTTGGTGGTAATACTTAGCTGTAACATCTCATCTGGTTAATACAACCATAATATCCCCCGTCTTTTCCCAAAATGCAGTCAAGAGGAGGAAAAGCAGTCAAAACTGCACACGGTCCTTTCTCCTGACCTCTCCAGCAGACATGCATGCACGCAGCTACGGCATTTCCTAGACAGAGTGAAGGGAGAGTGCTGGCTGTGGCATTCCCAGATAACTCAGAAACATTCATCACATTATTACCCAGAAACTGGTTTCCTTCTCAGGCCCAGGGCTGACTCACACATCTCAGCTCCAACTGTATGAACTACACAAGTCTGTGGCATTTGCCTTCTACAAGACTCTGCAGGCACATTAATAATATCTATCAGGAAGACTCTGCAGGTCTTTGGGCATCTGTGGGTCTCAAAAAGCTGTTGCCATTGATGATCAGGTACCAGCCAACAGAATTCAGTTTGACAGAATGCAGAATAAAGAGGGCACTTCCACAGGTTTAGGAGAATTAGCCAAGGAGAAATTCCTAGATACTGCACACGGCAAGATATTTTGCTGTGCAAGGGCAACCTCAAAAAAGGCTGAGTTTGTCCGGTGTGAGAATCAGAGAATTATTTGTGGGTGTGATGTGCTAATTATCAATATCAGCATTTGGAACCATGCATCATGCACACTAGAAGAATTATTAAGTAGTGTCCAAACCAGACTTTTTTTTTTTGCATACATTTCACTTCATGAGAAAATGCAGCCTGCAAATTGCAAGGGGAAGCCAAGCAACAGACTATAGGAAAGACCAGGTGTAGAGAGAGGAACATGAGGACCTGAGCAAAAGGCAGGCAAGCAGTACAAAGGAGAAGCTGCAGCTTTATTACATACGTGGTCATCCTAAAAGAATACAAAGCCACATGATACACTAACTGTGCTTGCTCAGCATACTTCCAAAAAGTCACTGTCCCCTACCAGAGTTATTTTCTTCTTCAGTACGAAACTTGGGAAACACTCCCCAATAGTGAATATTTCAATTTACTCACTCATGACTGGAGGACTGCTTTACTGACTCTACAGGTTCAGTGTTGAAACTTGCTCTGAGTATGTCTTCAAGGAATCACTTAAATTTGCTGACAGGGTAAAGCATCCAGCCACTAAAGTGGATTACTCTGCTGGGTCCTTAAAGCTCTGAAAGCCTCTGAGAATTGCAGCCTTGACATTGAGGAGCGCTGAGCACTGTGCTTGGACACCCCTCTTTTGTACAGGCATTACACAGCTCCCTTTCTGACTTCAATTGTACACTCCAGCGGAGGCCGCGTGCTGACTGCGCTTCAGACTACATTCCTCAGCTCCCAGACCATTCTGTTTGTTTTTCATCAGGAGCAACAGCCTAAAGCAATGGAAACTGTGGGAATTAGCTGCAGTGTGTGAAAACACCATTTACAGTACTTCAATGTTCAGGCCTCTCAGACAATATAAATTCCTCCTATATGGATGCCTGTTGCTCGCTAGCCCCAGCCTGGACACAGCACATACCCAGAAGGATCCCTGGAAGCACTGAAGCCGAGTGGGCTGTCCCCCTGAATGCAGATGGAAATTATCTCTTACGAAGAAAGAAGGAAGGTGCTGAGCTGCTGTGATGCTGTGGGATTTAGGCTGCCTTACTTTGAAGGGAGCAAAATAAACCTCTAGCAATTATATTGGTGCAAAAAATAGTGTGTGCATCTCCTTTGCCTTATCCCTGTGGGGCAAGACTTTTATTCTACTACCCATGGTATCAAAAGCCTGCTGTAAAAGCAGTCAACAATATACTAGTGCTCACTTAGGGAAAAAGAAAAAATAAATGCATTTCTGCATCTCTCTCTTCCCTTCTCTGTACCCTCCTCTATCACGTAGCTGCAGACAGCAACATTGACTCCCCTTCACCTTCTCAAGGCTGAAAAGAGCCACCTCCCTCAGCTTCTCCTCTTCAGTCACTGCTCCAGCCATCCTCCTAACAACTTAGTACATCAGAGTCTTGCTTGTGCTGGGGAGCCCAAACTGTACCAGGCACCCTTCTCTCACCCTGCTGCTAACACAGCCTGGGCTGCAGTTGGCCTCCCTCACCCCAGAATGTCCAGCCAACACCTGCTCAGCTCCTTGCCCACCATGTCCACCAGGTCTCCTTCCAGGGGGTCAGGATTCCTCGACATAAATCTGGCCTTAAGTTTCTCTACTGCAAGAAGAATTCAGGAAATAAATTTGGAGTTTGTGTAAAATCCCTAACTCTCAGAGCACACAGAAAAGGAGGTAGTCTGTATAATGTTTCATTTTGTTAGCTTTCTGTTGTCAGGGTGCCAGCAGGACATGGTCTGGGAAAGGAGAGATGGATTTGTTCATGCAGACAACAGTCCCCAAGTCAAGTGAGAAATGCAGAGCTCCACAGAAACTCCAGCAGAACAAGTGATGCCCATGCGGACTCCAAACTGTGCTCACCCAGCCAGCACCAGCTAGACTGGTTGTACATTCCCACTAGGACTTGTAGTCTTTAGGAGATTTTGTGTTGTGAAATATTGAATAAATATTTTAAAAACTAAAATGACTAGTTGAAATCCCTTGGCACCAGAGGAAAGGCAAGAATTTCCATCTAAACTCTGGTGTGCAATTCATTTGAGCAGCCTGAGTAGACAACAGCACTGCCTTAAGTGATATCAATCCACTTTCAAAAAGCAGTGGGAAAACACCCACGTGCACTGCTCGCTGAGGAATTAATGTAAAAGATTTCAAAGTGGTTTTCTGATGTGAACAATGTTGTCACAGACTAGATAACCCACATTTCTGCTGCTTCTTGCTGTATAATGCCCTGTTATTTCCCGATTCCTAAAAATACTATACATTTTTATAATTTATTACTGTTGTCTTCTGAAAATAGTACTTCAGCTTTTCACCTTCAACTACATATAAAAGCAGAGGATGCCATAGTGCATTTGAAATACTTCAAGCCAAGCTACAAATAAATCCAAATTGTATTTTCTTTAAGCGTAAATGCAATCCCCATAAAAGAAGAGACAACTGGTAGTGCCTTCAAAGTTAACTGCTTGAGCAAAAGGATTGTCAAACTTACGCTATCTCAGATTTCTAGTTGCTCAGAGAAAGACAGAACATTTGCTCGAGGTCCTGGGGAAACTGTAACCTTGGACAGATACGTTAAGATACAAAACCTGCAGAAATGCCAGCAGGAACCATATCTAACAAACATGAGCAGCATCAATACCACCACATACCAAGGGTGCAGGCGAGCAACAGCTTGGCATTGCTTCAGGTTTTCCTGCTTCTTTAGTATGCAGTGAAAGCGCATGCTGATTTTGTGACCTTTTCACAGAACAGGCTCATTGAATTGCATCTCTTCATGCCACCTGGTGCAAGCCAGGCATAGCAACTACGCTGTATGCCCAGGATAATTTTAAGTTTTCAAAATTAATGCCAATGAATGTCAGCACTGCTTCCAAGCCTTTTCCATAGCCTTCACAAACAGTCCAAATACAGGGGACATGATCAAATCTCAGAGCACTGGCATGTTCCAGCTGTTAGGCAGCCCCAGGTTGCTAGTATTTGGCCATCCTGAATAGCAAAGGAGCAAAGGAGAGAGTGGTCAAAAAAAAAAAGGGGGGAGGGGGGCGCGAAGTTAATGACAAATGACAATTAAAAGTACTCTGTAATTTGAAAACACAAAGTACCTTCCCATTTAACTTCCATAAGTGTCTCACCACAGACACCAAGAATCACTTTTTTGCTGTTCAAGTCATGGCAGGAAGCTCTAGCATCATGACAAGAGTTTGAGACTCCTTGGTAGCATGCTCCCGGACTGTGCATGTGAAGTATTAAAAATACCAGAAATAACTGCACTTTATTGAACGGCATGGAAGCAAAGTCCTGGAAAAAATGGAGACACCTCAAAATTGGAGGCACTGTAGGTTATAGACAATTCTTCAGCAAACCTCCTCTGCCAGAGACTGAGGCTGTACCATGTGTCCTGTTGGACAGGCAAAACACAGAATCACTATCCCTTGCCAGTATCTCAAACGGGTTCCGCATGCAAAACTAACATTTTCATGCACAATCTGAGCAATCCACCCACCTGCCCAGGCCCGCTACTGACTTGTGCTTCCGTCCGCCGGATGGCCAGGATTGCAACAGACAAGTAATGAAACGTCAACAGGCTGCTGGCTAGTACTAGCTGGGGCGTGAAGCTTCCCTGGGCAGCTGCAGGCCCAAGGGTGCGCTGCTCTTTGATGTCCCTTGCAAAACCAAGTTTATCCATTCTCTGACCATGTGTAAATCAGCATTTTCCCATCCAAATTTTTCATAAACAACAGATGGACCCTATTTTTCTTAATTGTTCATCCAGGAAATGCAGACCAACACCTCTTGGGTTTCACTGGGCAAAGTAACAGAGGACGGATAGATGGAGGAACAGTTTCAAATTCTTGTTCTTCTCCACTGAGAGCACTAGCAGAACAAGGGTATCGGGCATTACGAAAATATTTTTTTAAAAGCTCTGTCAGTCTTTCAAAGAAATGTACTACATCATTCTTTTTCTGATTATGACTTGACTTTAAAACATCTACATTGCTAAAATATTTAATGTTTACTCTCAATCTCAGCATTTTCACTAAAAACTTTATTAGAAGGAATCCATAAATGTCAGTGAGGGATTCAGAAATACGCAGTGGACTGGACTGATTAGTTATAGTAAGTAGCAAACCGTGATATTGTAACAACCTTTTGCATTCCAGTGCATGCATATTTTGATGTCTTTAGAAATGCATATGAACTACTTCAGTCCTCATACACTACAGGAAATACGAACTGTGAACACAAATCAGAAGACATAATGCTATCAACACAGATGGACAATTTTATCTCTTCACCTCTTCTAAGTTCAAGCTCACAAGTTATTAACTGCCAATCTCTTCAGACAGTAAATGCACAGTTAAATGGTCTCGATGCTTTTTAATAAGCTAAAAGAGCAACCATTTCTCTGAACAGGAACTAAGAGGATTCTGGCTTAACATTTATTTCCCAAGCTTTCTGGCTTCACTGTTTTCTTGAACAGAGCAGGTTGAACTAATTGAAATAGCAGACCCACGACAATACTGTCTCCACATTACTGAGAATTTTTAAGTGATTTGTTTCAGTCACTGATGTTTCAAGAATAAAAGAGAAATTGTATTTTTAACATCTGTTTATTACATTTTTGGAAGGAGAAAGCAATTCGTTTTGCGCAGGCAGTTTTATAGATAATTCAGTCTCCCATCTTGGCTCGCTCTGCATTGACTCTGAGTTCTCCAGCTATCTACAAATTACGTTACCTCCCAGGTTTTAGGTCCCAGGGCTCCAATTACAAGAATGGGCTTTTTCTGGCTTTCACAATTTCCTAGCTTCTTCTGGGAACAAGTGCCCATTCCACGCTGACCCTCCTCAAACAGATTTTTTCACCAGATTTATTAATTCTATTCTAGCTGTCTTTCAGTCTCCTTCTAGTGCCTGGAGTGTGTGTCTGCTCAGGCACATGTATTTAGGGGTTTCTGCAGGGGTAACCAGCACGCAACACGTCTAAGAGCATGCACACTCCAAACGTATCAAAGACTTAGGCACACAAACACCATATCCACATATCCTGTAACACAGACCCATAAAAACGTAAGTGTAAAGGTTTCATTACCCTGAAATACTCCCAAGGACACACCTTGCCCTGGGACACGCTGCAGGGACAATGATTTCGGCCTCCTGTGCTGTATCTGGTCTAACAATATCTAAGCTGTCTTATCAGTTTAAAACAGCATTAAGGGAAAAGGGCATATGCTCACTGTATCTTTCATGACTAATGTTATACAAGTAGGCAACACTTTTTCAGATTTCCACTCATTTAACACAGAATTTTGAAAAAGAGCAGTGGTGGGTGAAAAGAGAGGGATCTGGACTATTCTTGTTCCCAAGATCCCTGCTCCCATCTCCAAACTAGATAGTCAGACAAGCTCACTCCTTTCTTCCCATCTAGCTCTAATTCTCAGCCGGTCAGAAGCGCCCCCGAAATATACTTATTTTAACATCCAGAATGTAGCTAGATGCATAAAAAAATATATAGTGTCTGCCACACAGAATCGCCATTTAAAGAAGGAGCGTCAGGTTACCACAAAGAATTGCTTTGAGAAGGGCCAGGAAATAAAAGGTCATGTTGCACCCAGAGTCCAAACCTTGTTGTTCTCTGCAGAAACCTGCTACATTTCATAATCCCAGCCTTAAAATTGCCTGCACAGACAGTTTTGGGCCCAGTACGGGGCTTCTTCAAACCACTGCTTGATCGTGCACTCGGCTAGTTACAACAGTGCCTTAAAGTCAGCACAGGGAAGGGGAAGAGGCAGTGAATAAGTGTCTCTGAAGGGTATTTCTCTCTTTTAATAAATCTTTAATAAACCTTCAATAAATCTTTTTAGCTCTTTTATAATAAATCTCTTAATGAGTAAGTCTGCAAGTACAAGGCTCAGCAGACTGGAAAATCCCAGCTTATATTGTGATTTCCTCTCTTCCACACCTTATGGCAAATTCTTTATTGTTCAGGGTACCTAATGCCCTAACTGGTGCTAGGGCTTCACTACGCATGGCACCACACACGTACACAAATCTTAAGGACTTCCATATAGTCCTCACATCGCAGTATCTTAGGGCATAGTTTATGCTTAACATGCAGCTATGCTGAAGGAAAGCATTGTCAGAAAGGAAGGGCTTGTTGCATGTGTGCTAGGAGGGGGGAAATACTTACAGATCAGATAATTTAATTCCAGGCGTACAACAGGCTTAGCTGGCCACTGCATATACATACCACTGCTATAAGACAGCTAATAGGTATGACTTACAGCCAGAAAAAGTGCTTTTATTTACCAATTTATCCCTGCCTCAGTCTGGTGACACCCAATGACCTTTGTGTTTAATAGAACTGAGTTTTTAAGCACTAACAGAGGAGGCACAGCTCTTTTCTCCAAAGGCGGGCACAGAGCAACCTCCCTGCCAAGGCTACACTGGGAACTCAACAATTACACATACTGGGTAAACCTGTTCCTTCAGGTGTGACGAATGGCTCTAACAGGTATTTCAGTGTTTTTCTGATAACATTTTGATAACAAAATTCATGCTGTGCATATACTCTATGAAATAATCTATAAAATTGGATGCACATTCACATACAGACCTTAATGGTCTCAAAGGAACAATTCCAGACTGTTATGGAAAGGCAGCTGCGAGCCGTGTGCCTTATTTTCCTTGTAACACGAGTTTGAATCTTTCATTGAATAGAATTAATAAACATGGTATGATAAAATCCCTCAGACTTTTTAGTTCTTAAAAGAAAAAGATGTATTCATAAATCAAATTATAAAAACACATTTGCATTTATTGTCAATAATGCAGCATAAACTGGGATTATCTATCCTGTATAAAAGCTTTTTACTACTGTGCTTTTACTTTATCAATGAAAAATTGAAGGACTAAGCCACAGGATGCTTGTTTTGCTTGTGTGCCTGCAACACCAGTCACACAAACATCTGAGTTTCTGACTGTATCATGAAACTACTATCTGTAGCTATATCAAAGAGATATCACAGTTATGAGTGCAAATATCCCATGAATGCAACTTGGCTCACAGTCATCAGACAATAAAACTTATAAGGAATTAACTTTCCAACTAGTGATGCTAGTTGAATTTCTCTTTTATTTACTTCCTGAGTTAATGTAAAACGTTCAAACAGCCTTCAAAAATTTCAGCTTTGGGGAAACACAAGTGTCCATCTGGCACCACGTTTGCAGATACAGACTTTCTCTCCTAGAAATTAAAGTATCTTTCCATAAACTTAAACTTCCTTAGGAAAACCTCTTGTACTAGAGCATTACTACTTTCATTTGTCAAGAAACATTTGTCTTAGGAGGGATCAAGTTAACGTTTATGTGGCACTGAAGACAAATACATTCTCCCATGCTAGGTCTTTAGGCTACATTCTTACTCCCAGAAATAAAATACTGTTTCATATCCATCTCCTAGAGAGACATAACAAGCAGACACAGTAGAAAGGATCTAAAAATCAGATAATGACCCTAACAATAATTATGCTATCAAGAATGCATTGGAGATGGAGGTTTTTCAGCTGCTGTCATACATTTTTGCAGGTCTGAATAACTGGGCTAATAATTATTTAAAAGGTCAAGACATTTCCTACAGTGCAGTAAGTGAATAACCATCCAGGTCAGATGCAGACTGGAGACCCACTCTTTGACATGGTTTGTCAGCGGGTGCTTTGCATTTGAATTCGCTGTTGGTGACCACAACAAAAATACACTAGCTTGGTCTTTGTTTGCATGTTGTTTCTGAAACAAACAGCACTACTTAAATTTGGCTAATTCAACAAAGCATCTGTTACGTTTCTTTCTGCCTACCTTCTTCCACCAGATTTTAAGACCATGACAGTTCCACAATGTGAAACGACCAGCAGACAGCTTGAAGCACCATTTCTGGGAGCTTGTCCCACAACTCAGAGCTACACTAGGAACCACTGAAAGCAGTCACAGTGCACAGGTACTCCAGCGTGTTTTGGTTGAGCAGAATCACATCCAGTTTCATGCTACAAAACATACCAGAAAACACACATGAAGCAGAAGCAGCACTGTCCCTCTGTTTAGAAAAACTAGGGGTGTCCTAACAACCGGAACTAAAACTAGGACAATTTTTAATTCAATCCTTTCAATCCACCATTTTCGTCTTTCATTTTAGAGGCTTAATATAAATAAATGACGCTCTCATGGCTCCCAAGCATGTTCTAACGCCCAAGATAAAGGCGTCACACTCAAACCACAACCATTGTAAGCCACGAATTCACCACAACATCACACACTTTACACCACCAACAAGAAAGCAATGACATGGTCCAAGCACTTGGAAGAGTATCATCACCACATGGAGGAGGAGAAAAAAAAATGAGATGACAAACACAGAGACGGGAGACCCTTAGTGGTAGCAACCTGCAAGTGAAAACAAAATTTTTTTACATTTATCTGGCCAACACTACTTCAGTCCAGCAAACATCTGCTCCTGAAGGAGAAACATGGTTGGATTTTGCTTCCTATGAGCCTGTGTGATCTGAAACTGGACATGTGCTCCCAATACAGCTGCAGGAGGGCCACTCAGCATCAGAAGGCAGCAGACTTTGGCCAACACAAGTCAGCTAAGGGGAGCTGGACAGCCTCCAGGCCTCCTCGCCTGGTGATGATGGAGAACTATAGTTGTAAGCCACGTCAACAGCAAATGTCAACACCTTGGCACCTACAGTACCTACTTTTTACTCCCAGTTAATACCACAGCACTGAAACACTGTGGTATTCTCAGTGACTAAAACCATGGTTTTATCTGGTTAATCGTATCAGCAAGGGTTATCTCACTACAAGGTAAAAAGGTGTAAATCAAATGGCTGTCAAACAGCCTCCAGTAGTGCTCCACCAACCGTGTAAACTGTCCTTTGTGGGCGCCTGCCCGTTTCACAGCTTGGCACATACAAGGTGCTTCAGCAGGGAAAGCCTGAAAATGCAAGTAGATCCACAGGGGCTGCACAAGTAGGTAGCTGCTTGACAGCAAGTTTCAGCAACAGCACAAAGGCAATTTAAATTAGATTCATGGCGATTGCACACACTGCAGGAGAAGAGCTGAGCACCCCATGGCCACCAGTGGCGACAGTTCAGCTGCACGGATGTTCCCAGCAAAAAATTAAGAGCCAAGGGAAGACGCTCCAAGACAAGCAGCTGGCCCAGGGCCACCATCCCAGGCAGCAGGGGACACCAACGGAGGGGAGCCGAAAGGCAGCACCATGAGGCACAGTGTCCCCAGCTCCTGCTGGATCTCAGCAAGAGCAAGGCCTCCCTGCTTGTGGGACTGGAGGGAGAACAACTAGTTTATTGACCTGCATGTTTTGTTCATGTAGTATCCAATAGCAATCATTTAAAGGCCAAAATGTATGCTTCCAGGATCCATATTTCACCAACTAAGCACTGGCTCCAACATTCATGAGTGCTGAGAATAAAAGCACATGCATCTACTAAAGATTTTTCTTCCAAACCTTGAGCAATCTTGTTTCCCAGGCAGTGCAGATCAGGAAGAGGGAAGATCTTGAACCCTTCCCTTTAATTGCTAGCCCTTATTCACCAGGACACTTCCCAGTTGAAATAGTGTCCTCTTCACCTGGTCCCTCTAGAAAGCAGCTTCTGAAGATGACCAAGATCTAAAGAGTACTGTAAAAACTCAGAGTGGCATCACATAATTTATTGCCTGTGCTTCTCAGAAGCTATGAAAACTCCCAAATTTTCTTCCCTCCGATTTGCAAAACAAATCTGCTGAAAAGCGTCCAGGATTTCCAAGACGTCAGACTGATGTTAGCTGCCTGCTATTCTTGGAAACACCTTTGCCTACAGTCTCCCAGTTACTCCATCAGTAATGAAGTGAATCTAATCACTCTGCCATGAATCGTTGAGCTGATAGGCTATATTAGCTAGGAAGTACTGGGAGCAGCTGTTTGTTTTAGTGCTATTTGAAGTCATTAAGTAGCTACACCACTAAATCATCTGGGGAAAAAAAAGAAAAGAAAAAAGAGTGAGAGTGGGAAGTGCTGGTACGTGAATGCCCTTTTCCTTTTTCTCGTGCTTGCTGTCATTAAAGGAACATAAAGTTCATCTTTGGCTGAGCCTCACGGGACATACTGATACAATTTCATAATGTGCAGAACGCTGTCAAACATGCTGGCTGGTTAGATACAGGACAGGACAAAAATATCTGTATTTCCATATTAAACCCCCCCCCCCCCAAAAAATTTCAGCCGTATCAAAGGAAAACCTGCAATCCCCCTCCCCCCACCACCCAAACCCCAAACCCCAAATACTCCCAAAGCCAGAATGTTGTCAGTTTGGGTACAAGCGAAAAAGGTACACACTAGATACACACTATCTTTGAAGTGGCATTTCTATAACTGACAAATGCTTTATAAAGATGAAACTATACTTGCTTACTCATTTTAAAATATGATGCTTTTCTATCTAATAATAAGTATGTAAAAAATTCATCTTTTAGGGAAAAAAAAATTCCTTTGTATGGAATAAAAATCTTACACTATGTACAACACTGAATTATTAGGTCTGTATACATTATAGACAAAAGAGCTTCCCAGGAGGATGCCTGTGTAGACAGTGGGGCAGGAGTGGAAGAGTTCTAATTTTGCACTGTTTGTTTGAAGTTTCTGAAAACCATCACCACAGAGATGGATTTTATCAATACTAGGCATAAATTCTGACCTCACAAAGGAGTTAGTTGTTTGTTTTTAAACATATCCTCATGTATTTAAATAAATAATACCAAGCATATATGCATACTTGTATTTATAAACACACATCCCTCTGTATATAAACATCCCTCTATATATAAATATAACCTGTAGATGCTCTCATTATTAAAATTGTGTTGCTTATCACTGAAATAGGACCTGATCTTTGCAAACATTGTTCTAAGTCAATTTAAGAGAATCAGTTTCTAGCTAGCAAAAGTGAAATTTTAGATACCGTTCTTATTTAAAGGTCAACGCATTTCAGAGGTAACTCAACCTCACGGTCCTCCTCTTTTTTTTTTTTTTTAACTATAATAAATTATAGGCTAGCAGCGGCTTAGAGAGGGTATGGTTGTGTGGGTTTCTTCTTATTCTTTTCATGTAGTTCTATAATGCAATAAGATCCACCAAGAACAGCAGACTAACTTTCAACGTTATTGCTTGATTTTCCACTTGAGAACATACTCTCAGAGCTGCAGTATATCTTATTACATATAAGGCTTTTGGATGCAATCTGGAATAGACTTCCTGACCACATGCAGTTATTCAAGTCCTTGCAATGACTTTACCCCCCCAGAACATGTGGGGGAATGGGGGAGAGAGGATGTTTAAACATAGCTATTACAGCTAAATTCAAATTTGATACTTACCAGTTTTCAACCAAAAATCCTCTTTTCTATTTCAATGTATTACAGTATTTTCCATAATATCCTGTCATAATTGGGCTGCAATCTTGTTTATATTGAAGTTGCTGGGAATTTTGCCACCAGGATCAGGAGTCAGATGTAATGCTGAAAAATTCTAAGTGGTGGTTTGCCAGACAGAGGTCGTTAAATGTTTCCGATAGATCCAAAAAAAGAGAAAATATAAGATTTTTAAAGTATTTGGGAGCTTGCTTCTTGCAAATAATTATTGGAATCAGTGAGCCAGTCACAAGTAGGATCAACACACAAGCATTTGACTAAGTTATGTCCCCTCTGCATTAATGAAACTGTATGTTTTAATTATAACATTGCCTCTTATGTAAACATTAAAATATTGCCAGCTAAAAATAAGGACAGGCCATATACTCTCTTGCAAGGTGATAAAGCACTAAACTACTTTGTGACAGGATTCTGATTTGTTACAAATTTCTGTTCCTTTCTGGGGAAAATTTATTTCGATAATAATATGCAGAAGCTTTGCAGTACTGATAAAAATGTAGATTCGTCTCCACTGAGAAGTCAGTTTTGCCAAACATTTTGATGTATCTGAAAGATGAGGTGTAGCACTGCAGACGAACACAGCTGCAGCTTCTCAGATCATAAAAACTGACATTCCAAAACAAGCCCCTATAAATCTGTCCACTTATTATGGATCTACACGTAAAGAGAACTGGCTCAAAGACCAGAAAGATGTTACAGCACGGTCCTCATGTTCATTCAAGTTATATTCCTATACCTCTGCAGCCTGAAGCTGGAGGCAACCAGGAAATTTCAAGTTAAGCTCATCTTTTATTGAGTGCATACATTTCTTTATGTCAGGCAGTATAGTGCACACTTTTTTTTTAATAAACACATAGTATTATTTACATTGCAAATACATCAGAGAATGAGAAGATAGATCCAGATGATGCTGGGGCAGGACCTTGCACCGCAGGCTGCAATCTGATCCCAGCGCCTGGAGTCCCCAGAGAACTGGCATTCTCCCTCCAGCTCTACCATCCACTCTGCTTATTTTTAATTAACCTTTAGCAATATGTTTGAAGTAGATTTCAGTCCCATCCACCCTGCCGAACACAGGATCGAGTACTGCCATCAGAGTGCACAGGGGAAGCGGCACCCCAAGCTTCTCTTGACAAGCCGGTGTCCGCACCCATGGATCTGCATGCTCTCCTCTCTCCCCTGAGGCTGTATATCTGGAGGGAAATTCTCCCACTCCAAGTTTGCATTTCTGCTTTGGATTCTCTGCTACGAATCAAACTTGTCTGTGCAACGGGGTCAGTGAGAGACAGGCCCGACTACAGCATTGTCCAATTTTCCTGAGACAGCATTATTAACCAGAACATTGAAACAAGAAAATAACAAAAGCAAAAGCTACAAGTAGTCCCCTGTAAACAGAAATGTAAAACATTTGCAAAAGATTATTAGATTAACCTCAGTTTAAGAATTATTGTTCTTTTCCTTACATCACATAGGTGAAATACTAGTACATAGTATTAGTAATACTAATACATAGTATCTGGAACATTTTACTGTAACCACCGAATATTTAAACCTTCAATAGCAGAATGGGAAAAGAACAAAAATCAAAAAATCTTCCTACATGCCCACAAGCCATTTGGAGCCAGACCTCCAAGTATTCCCAGAGTTACACAGAGATTAAGGTCAAGTGTCACAACAAACACTTAACATTCAGCAATCTTCAGTAACTGTGTGGGCGCACTTTGAAAAGAAGAGTGAATCATCCCTCTTCCACATAAGCTAGTTTTGAAATATATTAATACAAGGTGGAACATTTCATTCTTATTTATTATAAAATTGTAATACACAGGTATTCAAGAAAGGCTTTTCTGAAATAGCCGCATGTGTCAAAACACACCCTAGGTAAAGAATCTATATTCACATAGTACAATCAGTCACAGAAATGCTGTAACCACGGTGTGCAGCACCTCTCTTGTGCACGCAGGCTTCTGCGCAAAAATAGTAAGTCCGTCTTTTTCCCAGCATTAACAGAAAGATTATGGCAATGAGTTATAAGCAGTGTTTCCGGACTGAGAATGGGTATTTCTAATCCAGTCAAAAATACCATTTCAAATTTACCCTTTACCCTTTTAAAATTTACCCTTTACCCTTTTAAAAGCCTGCAGATGATTGCTGTGACCCTGGCAGACACTGCTGCATCTTGGCTTGCTAGCCTGCACCATGCCAGGGCTCACTGAAGTGAGCAGGCCACTGCCAGCTCCAGAATTAAGACTCGTTAGTGCTGAGCAGAGGACCAGAGACCTTGCTTCTGGAGATACTTAGCAGAATGGCTGCTCTGACGTAGCTGGGAGCTGAGAAACCGTATCTTCAGGATCTCCTAGAGAGACCTAGATGTAGAAAGTCCTACAAGACATAGATGTAGAAAGTAATGGAAAAGTCTGTTTTGGCACTCTGTTTTGGCATAGCAACTTGTGCGCTGTGAGCCAGTGTTGGTTTCATTCCCACTGCTGGTCGTTAGCCTAAACTCTATGGCAATTACGAAGCAGTATTTATGTTACAGTTTGGAAGCCTCCATGCTCTTCTGCACTCATCCTCAAAGCAGAGGAAGAGGGGGGAGAGCTGCACGTGGAGGCTGAGAGCATTTCAGAAGACAACCTGTCGAGCAGCTACATGAGCAGGGCAACCCCCTTAAAAAAACACTGCTTCTCAGGACATGTCGCAGATGGAAAGGAAATCTGAAGTGTATTGTACTTCAGGTGAATTTTTCTAACACAACAGCTTTAAAGCTCATTTTCACATCTCTGAGAGCCTTCAAGGACAGGAAAGGACTGTTACCTAGGGAGGAGATATAGCCTATTCAATTTTAGAAACAACAGTTACTTTCCAAGGGGATGCAAGGGATAATCACAATTTATGAAAACACGTGAAGACCATGCATAATTTTCCATTTGACTACTGTTCACAACACAACAGGATAGTTCAGCCTATAAATACATGTGCAGAAATATAGAAAAATAATTTGAATTAATTTAGCGGGTTTATGGCATCTATATGCATGATTTTCAAGAATCCACTTTAATACCATCTGATTCTGTAATTTTTTCTTAGTATGTTTTTTAATTCTTGTATTTATACTTCCATCTGCTATATGGCTGAACTACTGGGTTTTTTTCTTGTACATAGGGATTAATTGGTCTTTATACCTGTTGTCTGCCACCACTTCTTGAAAATTCAGTCTAGCAGCCAGAACTGAGCTTCTTTTAAACCCTAGCTGTTCACCACACAAAACGGTTACAGCAGCTCCTATACTACCTCAGATGCTCTCCATTTTTCAAGTAGCCCTGGACAACAAGACACCTGCAGTGTCATTAGCATGTTATCACTAGGCTATTCTTTTTAGTTACAAGATACCATAGAGCACGTTTTGGAGTGCAGCTGCCTACCAGGAAAGCAACTGGAAAGCATTTTATATAAATCAAGTGAGGAGAAAGTGAGCAGCCCACTTAAACTTACATTCATATGTGAAAAATTTTTGCTTGCACAAATCAGTGGGTTTTTGAATTTCAAAATAATTTGTAATTTAAATGCAAATTGAAAAAAATGTTTACATATTTGCTTTCTCTTCTTGTAATATATATATTAATTGAAGACAGATTCATATGCCTGTCAAGAGAGAGGCAAAACGATCTATCCTCAAGTATACATTCACCTGCTGCCTGTCATAACTTGTCAGCTTTGAGATTATACTAGTGGGAAATAATATTAAGCATTCATTGCCTTTACTTTCTTGACAGTTTTGCTTCCAGGACCTGATACAACATCTAAGGATGCCCATGAAAAAACCCTCCATCTGTTCAGGCTACTTTATACTCAATGGAGACTTTTTAATGGGATGATTCACCTTAGTAGGTAAACTGCTGGAAGAGCTGAGACATGCTAAGTTTTACACAGCTGATAATACATGGGATCAATCCCTCCTTTCTTTCCAGCACACAGCATCATGGTTTTATTTTGGCTACCAAAAGACATGTTTCTCTGCCTCTGTCAGCTGGGCATTACTCATAACTCAGACTACAGAACAATAAAGTCAATATCAAAATCATAGTCAGCATCCTGCAAGCTTCATGACTTGATCATTTCAACTTACTAAATTTAGTAACATACCTCTGGAGTTTCCCTACTGGCTTCCTGAAAAGATTATCATTGCTCATATTTAATTTCTGGACATAAAATAGTCACACAGGAAAAAATGACAATAATAAAGTCAAGAATAGGGCTCTGCTGACAAACATGCAAGGAGGAGCTGCTGGATAGATTAAAAAACTGAATTCCCCAGCTTGAAAGTCAAGGCTTAGCTCAATTCTTCCAAGTTATCATACAACTATGGGACTTCACATAATTTGTTAGGAAGTTAACTACATTGCTGGGATAAGTTTAAATTGAATTACACTGAGGCCAAACTCTCTCCTCACTTACAATGAAGAAAATGCAGGATGACTTCAAATCGCTTAGACACTGTAAATAAGTCTAAACACGAAACTCTCAACTTTGAAGAAGAGCGTCTTTATCTGAATGAGGCAGACAAAGTCGAGTAGGACAAATATGCACTATAACTCTGTACACGAGCAAATACAGGTGAGGTGGCCGAGTGTATCTGGTGACAGATTACCATGTTATTTGCTCACATGAGACATTGGATGAATTCGACAGACTTGATTATCCAATACAGAAACAAAAACAGAGCAGGAAAATGTTGTTTGGCTTTTTTCAAAGTTATCTCAACAGATCCAACCACTCTTCTTCAGCCCACTCAAAATTACTGCTGTGAAAAATACATAGAAATCCAACCTCTTCTTCAAAACATCATCCTAATGCACAGTCCTGACAAACAAACAAACTGTGCTAAGGACGTCGTACCCATTTTCCCCAAATATTTTTTTTCCAAGCAAAGAACTACACTCCACAAAAAATGCCATCTATAAAGCAATGTCTTCTTGCCATGGGCTGCCAGAACTGGTAACAGGCACAAAAAGTGCAAACTTTCAGACAGAGATGAATAGGGAGCAAAATGCAGCTGTGACTGTGTGTGAGGGTACCTACTCACCATACCCACCGCATGTCAAGTCACTCTGCTAGCTCTGCTGCATATGTCTACACCAACGCTGGGAGCATCATTAACATGGGCTAAGGCTTAGAGCATCCCATGAAAACTTGAAAAGCCTGGCTTGCTTAACAGCAATGGGAAAGGCTGACTGGGGTGTACAATAGTCTGCCATCGAAAAGCACATTAGCAGGGTGATGACAGAAGGAGCAAGCATTAAGATGCCCTTGCTGACGGTGGGTAGCTTTCCAGCCTTACCCGGGTAGTGCTGCCCTAGAACAACTCCCCACGACCACTGTGGCCACCAAAACGGGAGGCTGCAGAGGGCAGCACTGCCATGCACTTGGCTTGCATTATGCAGCCCAGTACATCACAGGCAATGAAAATGAAACATTAACTTTCTTAACCTCATGGTTGTATGGATCATAAAATTTCCCTGATTTTAAGGTCTCTGTGAAAACCAGTGGACTCTTAACGGTATCAGACTTTGTACATGCTGACACCATAACTGGCCCTTGACAATGAAAGCTGGGACAACACCCTTTTCAGTCCTGCCCATGTGCCCCCATCGCGAGGCTTTCAGGAGCAAGATTTTTTCTGAGGCTGCATGAAGGCTTTGGTCAATATGACCAGAGTGGTTTGCAAAGCGTAACTGGGACGTGGAGTGGCAAGGACAGGACTGGCATTGCTGACTCTCAGAGACCACAGTGAGGGCAGAAACACAGCTAGCTCTAAGGCAGGAAGATGTAGGAGAGAGGAAGCAAAGGCTCATCCGGGATGAAAGGGGATTGCAATTCTTTCCCTTAGCAGGACAAAGAGAGAGCTGGAAAAAGCCACCGAGTACAGGAACAGCCAAAGGCCTGGCTACAGTACCACTGCTTGCTGCCACAGGATACAAAATCTGAAGTAAATTGGAAGCAGCAGCAAACAAGTGGTGCTCTCAGCTAATTGCCTGGCACCATATCAGGGCAGAGTTCAGCCTGTTTACAAGGTCTTTACATTTGGGAGGCCTTTATATACTACTTTGTCACCCATCTCAGCAGAAGGAATAAATGGATTTGGAGAAGCTGATCTGTTCAGTATTTAGATTAATTTTAAGCATACACAAACTATTCAGTAGGCCTGTTTAGTAGCAGAAATTAGGAGAGGGGTTCTTCGTCACACTGCAGAACAAAATATTGCTGTGGAGCACAGAGAGAGGTCAGGCATCACTGCCTCAGATGCACAAAAATCCAGCTTAGATTTAAACCTCATTTTGTTTAAGAGCTGGCCAAGATTAATCACTTAAGTATATAAATTAGTGAAGTGACCACTAAAAGAACTGCCACAGACTCCACATACATAACACTGATCTCACCATCAATTCACAAAAAGCAATTTTCACATTACTGTTAGAGAGAACATGAATTCTTCTGAGCAGTAGGGCTGTACAAAACCTTGATATTTTTCTTTGCAGCAAGTTACGCCACTGAAGGAGGAAAGGGCAAGGTAAAGAGCTAAGCACAGTATTTAATCTTTACTTATTCTCTTCAGAAACAGAAGCAGGTTAAGCACAACAGACCTCCAAGGATGTACTCCAGTTACATCAAGGCTGAAATTGTCCAAATGCTTTTGGTAGAGATTTTAGTTGCTCTGAACTGTATGAATTACCTGCTTTAGGAAGTAACAACAACATTGATATTAAACCAAACAATAATCAAAAAACATCAAGGAATACGGATAGTGACCAACTAAAATGACAGTTTTAAGTTCAAATTCACATAACTCAGTAGCATTACGCTTGTCTCAATTTCACTTACCGACTAGGAAGCACAAAACACCTTAGGAAAAACATTATGCATTACTGCCTCTATTTTGGACGCAGGGACCCAACCAAGGGCTAACACAGTTCAAGAGGGTGTCACATGTGTCATCCAGCACTAGTAATTGCTAATGTGCATCTCTACATGACAGATTATATCTTTTCACACAGCATCTTAATCTGTTGAGTTACAGTGTCATCAGGCAGACATTTAATTACTATGGAATAAAAGCCTTATTAAATCTCTTTCCCAGCCTTTGTTGACGCAAGGCAACTTATAAACATGACTGAATCTTCAGGGCATTGCCAGGGGAGTATTCTCTGTCTATTTATTTTAAATAACATGTTGATATGTAGTTGATGCTGTTAAAACAGAAAAGGAATTAAAAGCAAGCTGATGCATTAAAAAACCAGCTGCAGATCCAACAGTACTTAATGGTACTCTGAGAATGTAAACCTCAGTTATCCCAGCTTCGGTGTCAACACTTTCTGCCGAACACATCTGAATTGTGGTTTTATCACTGAGGTACATAGGAGTCCCAAGAGATCAAAAGCACTTTCAAGTAGAAAATGACTTTCACATTTTTCTTCTCCCAGCATGTGTGGACAAAGCTGTACTCAAAACACAATAAATCAACATATACACATACACCTATTACAGCACCTTCTTTAAGAGAGCCCACTTCTCCGCAAATCTATGTGGCTTTAAAAAGACTGACATGATGAAAGCCTTTGGGGATTCTTTAAATGGGTTTTAGTGCACTGAAGTCTAACTTGCCTCTGACAAGGCTTTTAAATGACAATCCCAAATATGCATTTGGAGTCAACAGAGCAATTACAGCATTTTAAATAAAGGCTGGTTAGGTATCACAAAAATTTACGAAGATTAATAATATGGAACCGCAATAAATGGATTTGCAACCATTTGTGGCAAAATCCTGCTTTTCAATCCATATGGATTGTCTCTAGAGATACACAGAAAGAACAAGCCTCTGGAGGGAAGACATGCTTGTCCATGGGCCCAGCTCCTGCCATAATGACAACTTTCTGAAGTAGCATCCCGGGCTCTCCTATATGCCCATGCTGCTGATCTCTTGCCACTTTCCAGGAAGAACTACTGAGTGCTACAATTGTGTGTAGTGCACCATTTTACATATTCACAATACATTTTTACTTTTAATTAAAGTGGAATTATGTAAGACATACCTCGATGCCTTTTTTTTATCGCAAGGCAGCACAGATGTACAAAAAATGAGATAAATGTTTACATTTCAGTAAGCATAGAAAATACTGTATCTGTCAAGTAATCCATTTCTTGTATTGCACTATAGTTGAACATCTAGGTTCTTTATTACTTTCAAGCTACACTCATGCTGTAATAATATTTCATAAACATAAACTGTAAGGTAATTATCCATGTAATTCCAGGAAAGCAAAATTACAGTTATCTGGAATGTGCCAAAACATATCCCTAACTACTCCCATTCCCCATCATTTCTGTACGAAGTGCAGCAGCAGAAGAGGGAGAGACAGCAAGGAGAGCCTCACTTTATCTAACGCTTGTAGCTAATCACCACCTGCAGTGTATCTGGCAATACATATCAAACAGAAAAATAGATGTCCAATAAACAGAATGGGAAAAATTTTGGAACAGCTAAAAATGGCAATGGTTTCAAATATCCATCACTGCCAAAGCTATGACCTTTCTATTGGCATTGTCCAAAACGGAACAGATGGAAGCTAAACGTGCTTTTATCCATCACAGGCCCGTAACAAACTGCAAGCTGCTCTCCCTGCCTGGATTCTCTTTCACTATTTCAGAAGTGCTCCTCTGCAATACTGCAAACGGCAAGACAGCACACACATGCATGCATGCCTTGCGCGAACAAGTTTTATACTATGACTATTCTTTTGCCTTTACCATAGCTTAATTTGACTTTCCATTGATAAGGAAATGACAAGGGTTTAGCCCAAATTATTTAATTTATGTTCCCTCAATATAAACACTCCCCTTTATATACCTTTGTGGTAGCCCACTGTTTAATTCCATTATTCATTCTCCTTAGCTCCAACCATATTGTCTTTCATACCTTGATTTTACTGTTTGGCTTGCCTGCTGCTAAAAGTACACTCTCCCACCTCTACACCATTTTATTCCCACAGTCAAGATGTTAGTATTTTGTTCTCTGAGCAAAGATGTACCTGGTGGTTTAGGCAGTTTATCTGACATTTTTCCTTAAGCCCCTGCTCTCTTCTTCTGTATCCCTAGAAAATGAGGTCCATGCTTAGAGATGACAGTAAGCCACAACACAAACTGAAAGGCATGAAGCTGCAGGTGCCCTGTCCTTCTGAAGGAAACTAGCCCCTGGTGTAGCTAATCTTGTTTGGGTATGTTTATCCAAGTTCAGCAAGGTCTCCACTGAGCCAGCTCATTCTCTCATCAGCCTGTGTAAACCTCCTGTTATTACCCCTCTAACATTATCAAGAGCTTTAATGGTGTTATTGCCCTTGACAGGCACATTATTCCACCACAATTCGGGAGACCCTTGCCGGCCCCACGGATGAGCAGGACCCACTCGCTCCTGATGAAGCGCACCCTTTTGCGGCAGGAGCAGAGGCATGCGGTGTCTGAGGCAGCCCCATACCTCTCCCCCAGTGCTCGCACCACTGCAGCATGCAAGGCACAGACGTGGTTGTGTTTTACCACCACGTCCCTCCTGCTCCTATCTCTTGCCGAAGACAGCAGCCCAGCGGGCACGCTGCCAGCTCCTTCCACCAAGGTTGAGGACAATAATGCACTCTGTGCTCTCACGGCCGAGTTGTGCCAAATGGTAGCAGATGGCGTCTTCCCCCCAGACCCCGTAGCTGTGGCGCTGCAGTTGGCAAGCTGCAAAGATCACCCTTCCCTGGGTGTTTTCCTTCTCCCTCCTCCACGTTGGCACGCAGCAGACTGGCTGACGAGGCTGGCACATTTTCCATAATTGCCCTGAAAGAAGCCCTTTGCAGAGCAGATCCTCCTGCCGGCCTTGGCTGCGCGCAGCTAGCGCGTGGACAAAAGGGCAGGCTGCCCCCGGACATGCGCTGCCTGCAACGCACACCATGGAGCGGGAATGTTGGCTGCCGGGTACAGCTTGTTTCAACCCAGAGCAGCAGTCCTCGTCCCACAGAAGAGACTGTTTGGTCTGCAGCAGAAGTCAACATAATACCATCAAGCACTGCTCCTTGACATTAATCCTTCATTAATCATCACCTAAATTGTAGACCAGTTTCAGTAAGACCTGACAGTCAACCTTGCACTTGTAGGTTGAAGCTATCTCTTCACAAACATACATCAATCACATATTCCTCCTTGTTATTTCTTCCAGAAAATAAAAGCTAACCACTCACTGAAGTTATGAATATAGCGGGGATCTGAAATACAACACAGAAGATCAAGATTTCACAACCATTTATGCCCGTTAGCTTTATAAAAGACATACAATTTAATTAGCAGAGATTTCAATCTCCAGAGGTAGCAGCACAAGCTACAACTGCATGAGGAGAGATGAGACAATGTCACCCTGGGCAAAGACATTCACATCCCACAGAAAGGTTTTCCTTTCCTGTCAAAGGGGAGGAGTCAAGCTAATCCAGCTTTTACCATGCTGAATAACAAATCAGCACCATGTACTAGTACATGATATAACTGTGAAACTGGCAGATACGAGGTAGACATTCTGCTTTTCAGCCTTAAATTTGACACCTGTGCTGAAGAAACAAAGACAAGCGAGGTCCTCGCTCTTACCATGGCTTAAAAAGTTTGTCTCACTCCTCTAATACAAGGCTGAAAAAGAAGAAAGATGACACTTTATTTTAAATAAGGATCAATGTTCCCCTAGCACCAGTAATGGAAAAGGGGGAAGATGAAAGAGTCTGAAGAAGGACTGGATGAAGAGCAAATGACTTGTGAGCCTCTTACTGCCACAGCCACATGGTGGACGATTAGGTCACGCAGCAATATCCAAGCACATGAGAAAACACGAAGCATATCTGCCTTAAGGTCTATAAACCTCAGGAAAATAATCCAATTTCTATTCAGATGACCTAGGCACTAGGAAGTACCATATTTTGAGGCTGTTTGGCTAAACCATCCTTTAATCCAAATGGAGCTTGCATTTCCAATTACTTTCAGAGATGAGAGGGCTTCACAAGCTCACTGCCTGCATACTTTTGCCTCCCACATCGGGGGCACAAGCTCTTTGGTGCACCAAGGAGGTGAGATCTGCCTTCACACTCAGCCACCGGCTTTCCAGAGAGCTTCAGGCAAGTCACCTATTCTCTGTCTTTCCTGCCATTTTAAGCGGGATACCACCAGCTGTTTGGCCGAGGAGGTATATGCGTTTCAATTGATTTACTTTTCACATCTGCAGAGGTTCTTGCTGAAAATGGCAACAAGCATGGGAATTTCATTATTATTATTATTGCAGAAGACCGGCAGACAGCTGTACTAGAACACCCCCCTGGATAACGATATCTTGAATGTCTATACTTTGGAGTGTCCCTCCATAACATTTCTGTCTCACTTCTTCCTACAATGCTATTTTCATTACTTAGTGTAATCAAGTACAGATCATCTTTTAACAACTGAAATACAGAAACTGCACACAAGCCATTGTAATAAAAACATTATCATCTTATCATAAAACTTTGCATCTTGACTAAAGCTGATGGATCCTCAATTCTGTGACCAGACATAGACAGCAAAGTAATCATTGACACAATTCATCAAAATAAAGTCAGCAATATGGATATTTAGGAAAATCTTTTCTCAAAAAGCTTGAGTTACCAATGCCTCTGATTTTTCCCAGTACTGTCTTCCCACTTCACGGAATTTTTTTGGGAATCGAAGTTTCAAGCTGTGCTTCATGATATGCCAAGGATACTGCTGACATGAAACAAGCTAAACATTGAAGCCCTGAACAGGGTATCCAAGACAGAAGTACATCTATTACTTCACTGGACTTTTTGGTGTCGCCACTAGAGGGACATACATGAAGCTAAAAAACTGAAGCTAGTAGCTGCCAAAGATGCCATTCAGACTGCTATTGTAGTTAGGAAGATAAAAGGCATTTTGTTTCTTTTGAGACAAAGTTTGTATTTACACACCAGAGAATGCCAAAAGTATCAACACACATGATTTTGTATTGGCAAACAAAATGGTGTGTCCATGGCATATAGTTAATGGACGTAACACAGACATTGGTGAAGACCTACTGTAGCTTCACAACTCATTCAAGCCATACAGTTGGGGTGTGATTTATCTTCAGCCCACACAGTCTGCACTAGCAAAGTTCAGGAAATTCCTCACACCTTAACAGAACAATGGAAAAAGGCAATATTGCTTCCCTGACCCCCCCCCCATTTAGTTGCCAAATCACTATCAAAAATTGTCAGAGCAACAAGCTCTCATTCCAGTTACCTTTCTAACCTCCCATGGACCACCTGGCCTCGTGGGAACTATCTCTGCATGTCTGCCACTACCTAAGCCATTTGCCAACATTGATATTGATTGTCAAGCTCCAGCGCCAGCTGCAGTGCCGAGACTGAACAAAAATCTCGTCATTGCTGTGATTACAACTGGTGGCATTTAAAATAGGGTGGGAATAAACCATGTCCCCAGATATAATTTTCATGACATGAGCTACATCCTCACCAAGAGCAAATCTGGTGTACACGTACACTGATGGTGGAAGATGTTCACCACAAACTTGACCTGTAAGTTTGCTTTTATGCCACCTAAGTTTTTAAAGATGCCACCACCATTATGTTCCAAACTCTTGTACGTAGCAGATGACCTCCAGAATGACACAAGTGGGTCACACAGAGAAGCTCACCAAAAATGAAGGGTATTGCTAACTTAACCTGTGGAGCAAGCACATATCAGATCATATGCACCATGTGTTAAGCAGGGCCAATAAAATCAGCCTGCTTCTAAATAAAAAAAAAACACAAGTGAAAAATAGCTTTTTAACTTCAGCTTTATATACCATGCTTGAGTAATGGCAAAGGCAGGCAAAGAAACTGCACTCATTCAAAATTTTTATAGAGTCTGTGCAGTCTTCTGCCACATGAAATTAATGCCACTGAGAACAGATGATTGAAAAGTAAGTGGAATTACTTTACAGGAAAGAAAATGAAAGCTACAAGTGTTCAGGAGTTTTCAGAAGTGTTTCATCCGTCACCTCTCTTCAAAATAGACCATAACTAGGAAATAGCATTCAGAAAGCAGGCAATATTACTACTACTTCTAATATAAATATGCACACTTTTAACCTATAATCTGCACTCATTCACAAAGAGATTCAAGATAGCAGGGTTTATATATGAAAATTTGGGATGGCTCATGTTTCATTAACTTCAAAGTCACACACCCGAGCCGTATGAGTGAGGATAATTCGTTTATTCTGCACATGCTGCATACCTCAGAGAAGACATTTAGAAAGGGCTCTTCTTTTATTTTTCTTATAATAGTTCTTGCATCTAGATTTAATACCTTCAGCTTTAAAAGCAGATGGCCTAAACTGCAATAATTTCAATCAGATTAATTTTAGGCTGAAAAAAAAATCGATGAATGAATATTTCTATATTTAAAGAAATTATGTTTAAATCAGCTATTGCAGGCTCTTGCTAGATACAAGTGCTGGAGTTCTACCAGAACAGGGACCGCACTTTCTGAATGGGAAAAGGTGCCCCATCTCCCCTTGCAGAATAAACAGGACATTTTCTGGTAGCTCTTTAGTAGCCCAAGACTGAGTCACATCAATCTTGATCTTTAAACAGATGTGATATCCTAAGAGGATCTTCCATATGAAGGAAAGGAGGCAAAACTACTCATATCACCCTGCAAGTATGTGTCACGACCCTGGTCTTGTCTATCTCCCCCAAGCCCCCAGTACAAAGGTTATAAAAACTTCTTGCTGGCTATCACTAGTTCAGATTTACATTTCCTTAACATCATTAATTTGCAAGGTTTGTTCCTCTCACAAGGATGCAGCTATCATTTCAATTAAACATGTGTGGACACGAGGCCACAGAGAAGTAGTACTTGGTCCAATGTCATGGAAGGAGTCACTGCTGGAACTGGTACAAAAAGCAGGTATCATGAACTTGGTGCCTTCCCCCAGTGTTGTTCAGTAGCCATGACAACAAAGGCACGAAAAACATGGCTAAGAGGGATATTACATGCATTGACCTGTAGGGAACTGAGCTTGAAATTAGCAGATTTTATGGTGCCAGCACAACAGCTTGGTGGTGTGACCCGCCATCTCATTTCACACAGATATGGGACTGGGAATGGTTTGGGTTTTGCTTTTCTAAAAACTATGAAGGAGGCAAACCTATTATGGGCACATCAAATATTTGCACACCACGAAAGCTGCTGCTCAAGATGGAAAAGAGTTCATTCCACTGAGCCCTCACCATTAACCTTGTGAGAAACAAGCAGCTTCAGCTGGCTTCGTTTCTCTGGCTCACTGACTCCATGCATTTCCAAGGGTCACTTAAAAAAAGCAGTTTAGAGTTGTTACAGCTTCCTCTGAAGGATGCGAATGAGACAGAGCATGCCAATGTGTCCACGTGCAGAGACACAGCTCCCTACCAAATACATTTTTGAGAAATCACTCTGTTAATAAAGATGGCAATGTATTCAGAGATCTTCAATAGAAAATGAGCAGCCCTCAAAGCTGCTTTAGTGTAATATGCCATTACACGGAGATATCTATGTGCAGTAAGGCTGGTGCCCATTTGATTAAACAGCCTGCCTGCTCCCTCCAGAAGATATCAGAGGTACAATTAGTTCAGTCGGCAGTATCAGCAATGCCCTTGAGGTCCTGTGCTCCCGACAGCTAATGAAGAGGCACTGCTGGCTGTCAGCATGTGCAGGGGGAGGCATTCATCTTTGTGGCAGCACCAGTTAAATCCACCGGGGTCACACCAGGAGGAGATAGGAATTCAGCATAGGGAACAAGTCAAAGCAGCTGACTGGTTTAACACTTCATTTTGGGGTTTTATATCGGGGAGAAAAGGGAATCAATTTTGTGCTAGCCATGCTGATGGTGAAGGGAATACAGAGCATCCGCATGACAGCAAAGGTAGAGAGAGTACCTCAGTGCTCAGGTGTGCGTGCATGTGCACCATGGAAAGGCATTTTTTGCAGCAGGGCAGGAAACCTCTTAATACACAAACAATTTTCTCCTAAAGTCAAGAGATGTGAATTTGCTTAGTTCATTGTGTTCCTAACACTCTGCTAGGCCTTCAAGGAAAGCTACTTGCCGTACGTGTGCGTG